>OMKY01061981.1:0-11367 GCA_900302395.1 Bregmaceros cantori | reverse complement strand
AGTAAAAGTGGACGGAAATAGTCTCTTAGACATAGGATAAGCTAAAATACATAGAGAATAGAAAAAAAACGTTTTTAACCGGTTTTGTGGATTTCATAATGTTCTGTTTCTGTTCCGGAACAGTTGAAGAAATCTTTTTCAGTTTCCGCTCCTCATAAAATTCTGCAAAATTCTGTTCGTTTCCGGTATTCGTTTTCGTTCCTTGAAACGGTTTGGAGCCCTGGTGGTCACATGTACTGTACTTCTGGACCAATGGCGACATTCAATCATAAGTCTGCCAAATATGCGTAAATGGAACGGGTTGCGCAGATTATTGAATCATGCGTTTGTGGGGCACAGATCCACTCTCGTACATTTGCGTGTGAACAAGCACACCACAAATCCAAAACCACAATCCCTTTTTGCTAACGCAATAGGCATGTGCTCCCACTGACTAGACAAGTTCAAAAATAAGGCAGAACACATTGACGTGACCTGCATCGGAAGACATCTTCACAGTAGACATTTTACCGGAACTAACTGCCAAACCCGTCTAATATGGAGAGCAAAGAGAAATGGACCAACCAAGTCGCTGCCTAAATGCTGGGCCGGTGGAGTGATTTCTCTAGAAATAATCCACTCACGGTGGCCTTAATAAGCACCAATTTGTCATCCACTATGTAAACAGTCGACTGAACAGTGGACCACCCAGCCATGCGTCACAGTTATTTGTTCCACAAAACACCAGTCATAGTCAATAATTGAGGCCACAGATTCCACTGCTGGCAGAAAATGAATGAAAAAAAAAACATGAAAGTATGGCACCCAAAAGCCTAGTATATATAAAAAAAATCTTTTGTGAAACATCAAAGCAATATGCTTCCCCCAGCACACTCTCCCACACACAGACACTCATATAACCCCATTAGGGAGCTACTTTGAACTGCGGTAGAGAAGCAAGAAGGTAGAGTGATGAAACATATATACAGTGGCGCTGCCATATGAACAATGGTGAAGCACTCGCGTGAAGCAAGTGCGAGTAGCATTTGATATTTGTCGCTGCCAATCTTGAGAGCGAACTGAATGCCATGCGTACGGACCAGACCGTGTATGAGGGAATTATTCGGGCGGTACCACTGGCTCATTTCCTCTGTGCCGCCGGGCCCATAGAGCCTCCGACCACACAGGAAATTTGGTGATTTCTCAACCACCATTATTTGAAATTATAGCTGGGATGAAAGAGATGTCAGAGAAGGCCAAAGTCGACTCAAACACAAATGTGCCGATGTCATGGACACACTTGAATGAAATTAAATTGACTAGATACTGGACCTTCTTTACAAAATAAATTGTAGAGTTATATAAATTACAAACTAACGTTGTGGTGAACCCTTCCTACCTTAGGCACCACCTTTTATCCCGGGAAGGCCCTACAGAGCCCTGTGTACTAAGTCCTTGTCCCCTTTGCACCCCTACCTAGAAAGAATCCTAGTCTGTGAGATGTATCATTGACAATGACAAAAAACTTTTCTGATTTTGATTGATAGAAAAAAAGATTGCTCAGCACAAGCACCACTATGCTTCTTGTGATATGTGTCCTTGTTATACGTATTCCGTTTCTGTTGCTAGGTCAAGATTGAACCGAAGCCAACATCAGCCGACAGATGGCAATAAATTAAAAACGAGGACTGCTCACTGTACGTCAGATTCAACTGTTAATGTCACGACAAGTTCAACCAAACACTTATTTATAGACATCCACAATGTGTTAACACCCATGTTGCGTGAAAGGCATGTATAAATATAGCTCAATTTCCTGACATGCTTGGTCACCGATGGTTCAAGAGACGGCGAGCGGATCACACAGAGTGGCATATAAGGTTATTTATACCATGTCATTACCCCACTCGGTGATGCTCTGCACATCAATTCGATACATCAATTTCAGAAGCCCAGCAGGAGAGAGATGGACAAATGGATATCACCAGAGGTTGCTGGAGCCCCATGCTGTGATAAGACTCGCTCAGCCTTCCATATAGCAAGAACCCCACAGAACAGTGGTGAGCTATATGAATGAATGGCATTCATTCAAGTTTATTTAATTTGATTCACGAGCAAGTTTATTTAAAGGACAGCATATACATTAAAGCCTTGCCATTTCCACAACAACTGCATGATATTCACATCTTTCAGCAATAGCTAAATTCTCTTACACGCGGCAAAGCGTGCTCCTCATTTCAGGCGTGTAATAACACCCCATTTTAAACATGTTTTAATTTGTCCTAATGCCCCCCATCCTAGACTCCAACCGCCAAATAACTTCACGACCCAGCTGACCTCTAGCAAGCTGTTTTAACTTGTTTTTCCCATTAGTTAAGTCTCACGAAAGTCCCGTCGGCAGCCACCGCGAAATATCATTTGCAACAACTCTACAAAATTCCAGCCAGATCTGTGCACAACCTTTTCAGTTATCATGCTGACAGACAAACCAACCTGAGCGAAAACATAAGCTGTTCGGTGCAGGTAAATATAATATATTTATAATGATAAATACTAACGGCTCCCATGCTCCAACACATGCCGTGTTCTGTTTTTGTACAAGACAGTTTTGTGAAACTAACAGCTGTTCATGCATGGAAATGCCTTTTGCGCTACCATGCACAGGCTGTGTCTGAGTCTCTCTCTCCCCTGGGTGTGCAGCTGTCGAGACACTTCACTTGCTGTTGTCTTCCGTCCATGCCCTGTTGCCAATAATGTGCTCCAGAGACGATATTAATAATTATACATTTGTTGTTATTTTTTGGGCGCAGACCTGCAGCATGTCAGGAAAAAATGTCACAAGTGCTGCGTGCGCTGTGAGACTAAGCCACAGGCACGAGACTGAATGGGGCTGGATGTAGCGGCCCAACCGACTGCGTCACAGGGCCGGCCCATTATAACAAACTAATTCTGTGAGATGCACACAGCGTGCCCGAACATACACGCCTCTCCTTCCCACAGCACCATGTGCCCACAGAACAATACACTAGAGCTGCAACTAACGATTATTTTGATAATCGATTAATGGGCCATCCTTTCTGGCGATTAATATGTTTTTTGTTTTTTTTAGCGGGACATTTGTATTTTCGGAACAAATGTCTTGATTGACCAACGATTCGGCATGCCACACATATGGCATTTGTGTGCTTTGCAGTTTACTCACTCTTAACAGACTGAGCTACTGCAGTGCATAAAATTGTAGTGATTATTAACCTGAAACATTGTTGATATTGCAAATGTTGAACAACATATCCAACACATTTAAGCAGAGGAGTGACCAAACAAGGAAACAATCGCTGTCGATATATCGATTATCAAATTAGTTGCCAATTAATACAATAATCGATGGATTAATCAATTAATCAGTTGCAGCTCAACATAGCGCTCCACGGCTCCAGGAGACCAGCACTGCTGGATTCAAGGATTCAAGGAGTTTAATTGTCAGTCCAATACAACATATATTGGAATTGGAACTCAAACAATTAACCGATAATTATCCTGGCAATATACATTAAATCATCAATTAGGGAAGGTCTTTAAGTAGTTTTAACAACCTGCTAAAATTGGAATATTTGTATTGGAAATCCCACAGCGCTCCGTTTTCTGAACCCAACTCGGGTGGGCGGAGCTGGGGTCAGCCAAGATTACTTCCAATGAGGAAGTAAGTTTCAAGCACTGGACGTATCATGATGTCCCCTTTTTTTTTTTACAGTCCCTGGTGTGCTCTGTGTGTCCGTTTCACTTTAGTGTCTCAAATACGGCAGTACTGCAATATTATTTCCGTTATAATTAGCCTGTTTAAATGATCAAATAGGGATGTTTAAATCGATTAATCGGTTTGGCCACGGCCGTGATTACCGTAGTCTAAGAACAGGACATTTCCCCCCAACTCTACAAACTAATATTCTGCTAAGTCAGGCCAGCAACTTCACTCAACCTTCATCATCATGACACTGTTTGCATCAGCAAGCATAGGTGTTATATTCTTCCTCGGTTAAATGAAGATTTCAAAGACTGCAAGACTTTGAGAAGTCCTAGCATCCTGGTGTGTTCTAGACAGGACACTCTGATAATGAACTAAAAATAAAAGAACAGGCGACCTTCAAAAGCCTGCTCCTAACTGAGGGTATGAGTAAGTACAAATGCACGTAGAGTATGCGTGGTGGGGCTGGTGGGCCCCAACACATGAACACAGTGCACTATTCAGGAGTAGTAATAATAATAATAATAATACATTTTTTTTATAACACACCCGTCATTGTTAAAAGCAATCCTAAAGTGCAACATAGTATGAATAAAAAAAGACATTTTGCAAAAACAAGTGAAAGTTAAAAACAAATAAAACGGTTAAATGGAAGCTTTTATAAAAAGATGGGTTTTTAGTCTTTTTCTTAAATAGGCTGAAAAGCCCAATCTCCCATGGTGTGCAGTTTGGTCCGGGGTTGCTGTAGTGTGATGGTGTTATTGGGGCTGAGGTGCCGTGCAGTGGTTTTTGTGTGAGGAGGTCCTTGAGGTATGGTGGGGCAGTACGCCGATTTTGTAGTTGATTCGGGATTGGACAGGTAGCCAGTGGAGAGAATGGAGAATTGGAGTTATGTGGTCGTATTTGCGCACCCTCATGAGGACTCTAGCGGCACAGTGTTCTGTGCTCACTTTTTCAGCCCCAGATCTCCTTTTCAAACTAGACGTGTGCAGTCGTTGCAGACTGCTAAAGGGTCGATAACGCGATAGAAGCATCAATGAAACCCAGGAATATTGTAGAGTCAGGCTCTCTGTAGGATTCAACAGTTTATTTCAAGGAGTCCGAATTGTGACGTCACAGGGGCCTTGTACAGGGTGCTCCACAGAGTTTAGGCATGCAAGGAAAGTCAGCCAGCAGAGGCAGACTCACAGTCTTCTCGCTGTGGCTTAAGAACACAGCACACGCAGCACCATGAGATTGCTTCCCCTCACAGTCAGATACCGCACGCCCACAAGTTCATGCTCTCTCATCCCCCTCTCACTCTCTCATGCCCCTCTCACACCAACGCTGTCAATGAAACAAGAAAATGACACTAATGCAAACAAAAAAAAACACCCTTTGCCGTTTGCTGCATTGATTCAGATGGGATTTCTGCGGTCAATGAGGTGTCCCTGGCACGTTGCTCGGGTTCACTAGTGTTCTTTAAAGCACACTCCCTCTCAGCCTGACAGACTCCTCCAGAAACCTCTCTCTGCATTAAACACATTAATAATGACAGCCACGGTGCTACGAGAGCAGTAGCAGATAGCTGTGCGTACAGACACGAGCACCCAGAGGAGTTATGAATAACGACTTGAAGACAAAGACATCAGCAGCGAGATGGGTGGTGGGGGGCGATGAGAAAATGGATGGCAGGGGTGGATTGTATTCATTCTACCAGCTTCATTGCCTCCACAATGGATTGGTTTCTGCATTCTAGTGCCCCTGACAAAGGCGCTGGCTCAGAATCTGCAGTTGGCCCCCGGGTGCTGCGCGGCAGCTGCCCACTGCTCCTCAGGGATCGGTTAAATGCAGAGGATGAATTTCACTGTACATGTATGTGCATATGTGACAAAATAAAGTACCTTTATTTTGATCTCTTCCCGGGGAGGTTATAAGTAAGGTTCCGAGTTGATTAACGGCAAGGTGCCGAGGACTCATTGGGCCCTCATGCGTTTTTCCATTTCATTTGAGCGGCATTTTGACTGTGATCTTGCTCATGGGTGCATCGGATGCGTTTTCCGCTAAACTTTGAGCAGCTGGGCAATCGGTGGACTTCACATCCAAGCAACTTCTTCAGTTGAAAAATAATTGCAGTTTCAACCTAATAATTTTATTCTTTTGTTAATTCATTTTTTTCTATTTTAGCCCCAAATGTGGCCATTACAAATTGTTGGGACTTTCTAAAAAAAAAAAAAAAAGAAAAAGAAAAATGTCAATTTCAAACACAATGAATGACACTTCCACTTGAATGATTCCCCATATTGTGTAGAGCATTTTGCAATGACCCCTAAAAGTGCCTATGGGGTTAATCTTTGGCTTATCCAGAAGTTACAAATAAGTAGTTGGCAATAAATGTAATTATTATATTCCCGCAAAACAAAGCATAGAGGATGGAATGGTTTTGCTTGTGCCACTGCCGAAGCAGATCCTTTGTTTTAACGCGATAACTTTTCACAAAAAAAGTGCCAATCAAATCGTGTTATCCAGTCACAGCGCAGTAGGTGGGACAAGCGGCCTGGAGGCGTGACAAGTAGCTTAGCGTTGGAGGGGCGCTTATGAGGCACGTCACGAACCAAACTGCGCCCACGTCTTGCGGTCGCCCATACCAAATTCCTCACAGGGGGCGCCGATTGGTCATACCGAACGCCGCCCACGGGGATTGGTCAGCCTGTATACGGGCGACGTCTGCGTTGGTTCTGGCGTGCCAGGCTATGTGAGTCATAGCGTTTTGTCGTTGTGACGTCACCATGAACATCCGGGCTAACCCCTGAGATGAAATCCAAACTTGCATCATAAAGAGAACAATGGGAAAAACACCGCAGTGCCCGTGGAACACCCGCGCGAGTGGCCGTTTCGTTGCGCAGGCAAAGTAATACATAAATAGCCTGGGAGCACACAACGTTCGCTCCACGTTGGATCGGCACGCGGTGTCAATCGCACCCCTCCCAGCACTCGCCCGTAGCCCGTAGAAAAAATGCATTTTTTCCTCTGATCATATCTTCATATGTCCGAAAGGGGAATAATTACAGACATGCTTTCTATTTCTGGTTAGAGTATAGAATCTAATCTACAAAATGAGATATTGCGCGTTCTCAGATGCTGTAGAAAATATTTAGTGGGCTCCTGAAAATGGCCGCGATAGTTCCGGCACACTTGACCCAAAAAATGTAGCCCAGTCAAGGCAGCCAAAGGGTTAATCAGATTCATACGAATTCAAGAGTGTGACCCGAGTCGTCATTTACTAGACTAGAGACCGCAGCACAGCGCTGCAACGTGGCTGAGACAGCAATGTCATAATGGACAATTACTCTCTCAACCCAAAGCAACAATTTAACATAGAGGTTATGAATATTAGCTACGCCACTCCTTAGTTTAATGATCACATATGAGTCATCATGACAGTCATTTTATAAACTATTCATTATATGAATATTTTCATTATTCTTACAGCCTCCTGATAGATTGCATCTGTCGTGGCATTGAATTGGAAGTCCAGAGCCTAAAGGAATATTAAAATTTCTTGGTGGCTCGGCTGTAAAATCTGTCTCGGATGCAAAGAAAGAAAACAGTTGAAAAATATAATGAAAAAGTTAAGTGTGACTAAGTGTGTCTTTCCATTGGAGTTTGTTGCCGCTTGTCACTGGCGGCGACATACCACAAGAATTTGCGTCCAGCGACCAGTTCGCGCGTGACGTGGCGGACACGCTGATGTCATTCGACGCAGACATGCGAGGGCATTAGACGTAGAAACGAGCGAGGCGGTGGACGTGGGAGTTGAAAAAGTTGAAGTGTGTGTGAAGTGGGACGAATGCCCCATGCGTGAGCTTCGACCACATACGGCCCACCAGCCCCACCAATGGGGACGCGGGGCACTGGTCCTGAGTTGAAGCTCACAGCAGGAACCAGCCAGGTCACCGTAGTGCAGCCATAGACAATATGTCTATTAAAGGAGGTATCCGTTCTGACGCGCCGCTTGTCATGAGCGTCAACTCGAATTGAAACACCACTGGCACGAGCGCATATTCCGAGTATTCGTGCCACCTGTGACAAACGTCACTAACCCCAATGGAAAGGCACTGTGAGGATCCTAAAGTAACAATAGGCGAGTTCAGAGAGTTCCAGGAGAATTGTAATTGTAAGATTATCTCCGGCCCCAGTCACCTCGCTGTGTTCTGAACTATTTTTCAACTTGTCATTAGTGACTGGGTGAGTGACTTGAAGTCATATTTTCTGTATTTAAACAATATTAATGCAAAAATGGTAAGCGAAGCAGGGTGGATAATGTGTAATTTGTCACAGAGCTATAGACGAGTTTGGGGGGTACTTCTGGTTAGGCTGAACGTCTAGGTCTATCCTGCACGTAGCTTCCGGTTACATTTATTTCGACGTGCTTTGGACTATTTTTCAACTTGTCTACTCGGTGGGAGCACACACCTACTGCATTTTTAAAATGGATGGTGGTAACTTGCGGTGTGCTATGCCACACCCAAATGCTCATGTGCGGGTCTGTGACCCACAGACTGATGATTTAATAATCAGTGCAACCCGTTCCACTTTCTCACTCTTTTTGGAATTACTAGTAGAAACAGCCAGCCTATTGGTCCAGAAGTACTTGTAACTTCAAGTCGGATTTTGACTGAATTTCATCAATATTGCATAATGGTGAATGAAGCGAGGGGGTGATGTGTAACTGGTCACAGAGCGACATCTAGTGGAGGAGGATTTTGAACTGGTGTGTGTTTTGTGCATTTTTTGTGAGCCACCGCACCGCACCGTGGCCCACTACGGCGAGATTACATGGGCAACATACAGACACCGGACATGCGTTGCAGAACGGGTGGACAAAATACCAGCCCCCTGTATTTCGTGGGTAAACTCGTCTATATCAAGCAGATGTTGAAATGGTGTGCGATTTGTGTGATGAATTCAGTCACTTCGTTCCACTGTGATGACTTTACACATGCTGCGATACTGGTAGTGCCGCTTTAGGCGTGCCTTTCAGGCGTGTAAACTACAAGCGGTCTAGAATGATGTTTTCTGCACATATATTCAACAACAAGCCTCTAAAATTACTTCAACAAACAACTGTTGGGTCTGGACAAGGCAGAGACCGAATCATGTCATTTGTTCTGTCCAATCAGAATCCTGTGAAGGCGGAGCTTTATGTGAGACGTGGGCAGAGTTTGGTACGCACCTCAAAGAATGTTCCTCCTACTGACCGCCATTTTATAAGAGACCTATACGAGAGCTATTGCGTTGTGATTTGATAACTTGATTTGGATCCTCCCCTTTCTCGACCCTGCTTAATCCAGACCAACGACCTTGCCAGCGAGCGATGCGTGAATTGGTTGATTCTGGCTTGCCAGGCCAGTGCGAGGCCACAGTGTTGCCGAGACTTACCTGTTCTGTGAAGGAAGCAGGGAGAGCAGAGCTAGTGAAGACAGCTTTCTCCTCTCAGGCTGGGTGATGTTGTCCATGCGGTCCACCCACATCTCAATCACGCTGCCCAGCAGCAGGTCCATCTGCCCAGACAAGGCTTTTATGAATACACAGCAAATACATTGTCTAGAGCACTGCTCTATTCAACAACCGCCTCGCTACCACATACGGGGGTCTCAAAATGTGCATACAAGGAGCAGGGCTTCGAACCGGTTCAAGGAACGAAAACCGGAAACAAACAGAATATTGTGGAAATTTGCGAGGAGCAGAAACGGAAACGGAAAAAGATTTATTCAACTGTTCCGGAACAGAAACGTAACATTATGAAATCCACAAAACCGGTTAAAATCGTTTTTTCCCCGTTCTCTTCATATTTTAACATTTCATATGTCTAGGAGACTATTTCCAGTTGTGCATCCATCCAACTTTCACCAATATTTTGGTGGCGGAACGGTTCCAAGAACGAAAACGTAAACATAGGTCTACCTGGACCGTTCGGAACGTTTCAAAAATAATTTCGTTTTCAAGCCCTGACAAGGAGATACAATCATTTGTTAGAAGAGAAAACCCCAGGGGCTGGCCTTGTGACATAGCAGTTAAAGACACTACTTCAAGGCAGCCGCATACAGTCTTGTTGCTGTGACTCAAGACGCTGTGACTCGTGAGATCACATTCCCTCATGGGCATATACTGCCCGTCCACTAGTCCCTGCTCTCATCCCCCCCTACGCACGCCCCCCTGCCGTTGAGCACAGCGAGCGAACATAGCCAGTGACAGACTCGCTTTTTATTAAATGATTGAATCGACAGGTTGCGGGCAGCCAGACTGGGATAGGTGAAGGCTCGACAGACGACTCGCACCGCTTCTTCCAAAAGCGTTGTGATGCCCAAGTTAAATTTTTTCATCTCCATCTTCTGCATCCGATGCCCGCGCATGTGTCAAATAACAGCAGCTTGGATGCCGAGTCGCACGGGAATTGGTCGCTGGACGCAAATTATTCGGTCCAGTCATGCTTCTATTTTGACCCCCGGTTGACTCCACGGGACGCTGAAAAAGTTAGGGCCAAGATAGGTATGAATCGACTCAGCTAAGATTAGGGAAATATATGTTTCAATATGATTTTTTGGTGCCGTTTTTCTTTTTTGCTGTTTCGGATTTCCTTGTTTTTCTTGTTTTTTGCTTGTTTTAACATTGATGTGAATTTCTTGGCCATGAGAAAATGCCAGACAAGGAATGAATAAAGCCAGCACCACCACCATGGGGGGCGTGTGTTTCTGAATTGGCTTCCACTGTTCAAAGGGGATGGTTTGACTGCGGGTCAACAGGGAGGGAGAGACATAAACAAACTTTGGTGGACATTTCAAATTGGGGTCAGAGCATGGGGGAACATCGTGCTCTAATAGAGTGCTGCTCAAACAATATGTGTCTTCAGGCGCTGTCACTCAGCCTTGTGGGGCAGACTGCCGCCCGCAAGAACATACGCTGCATGACAAATATCCTTATTGAGGAGTCAAGAGCCGTACGGACAAGCGTATCGCACACAACAACAGTACTTTAATTGCTGCACTTATAAACAGGACCATCTGAAGGGATGCCTGCTCCATTCATCATTATAGACGAGTTTACACACTACAAACAAGGTTTGTTAACACGTGTCTGTATCGCAGCCTGTGTAACGTAATCGCAGTGCACAGAAGTGGCTGAATTTGGCAAAAAAAAAAATCTGCTCATCACAGCTCGCTGTGACCGATTACAAATTATCTAGCCTGCTTCGCTCACCGTTTTGCATAAACATTGTTGAAATACTGACAAAATTCGACTTCAAGTCAATCACCGCTGTGGTCGCATATTCTTTGAGAACAATGGCATGGCTGTAAGTCCGACAAAAATGCCATTGAGGAGCCGAGAGCCGTGCAGATGTCAACAAGTGTATTGCACATAACGATTCTTTAATTGCTGCAGCTTCATACCCATCTGAAGAAATGCCTGCTCCATTTGTCATTATTTCCTCACTTCCACATGTGTTTGTGCAGCCAAGCTTGTCAGACCCAGTGGAGTGTGGACAGGAATCCAGAATCAGGGTGTTACCCGAGATGTGGACGCAGAGATCCAAGTTAGGTGAACCATTAGGAACCGAGGACTCTTTGGGTCCTTCTGCGTTTTTTTTTTTTTTATTTCATTTACCC
>OMKY01061977.1:0-15175 GCA_900302395.1 Bregmaceros cantori | reverse complement strand
TCTAAATTTAACATTTTGTTCGTTCTTAAAGTTCGTTATATTGTGCAATGTTAAATTTAGAGTTATACAGTTTATACAGAATATATTTGGTGGACTTCAGTGCAACTGTATTATTATGTGAAAACCGTGTTTAAAATGCCATTACATTCACTTCCTCGTCTGTCCACAAGATGGAGCCCAAAGTGCATGGAGACAGTAAAAGTGGACGGAAATAGACTCCCAGACATAGGAAATGTTAAAATATATAGAGAACAGAAAAAAAAATGTTTTTAACTGGTTTTGTGGATTTCATAATGTTCCGTTTCTGTTCCGGAACAGTTGAAGAAATCTTTTTTCGTTTCCATTTCCGCTCCTCATAAAACTTCAGCAAAATTCCGTTCGTTTCCGGTTTTCGTTTTCATTCCCTGAACCGGTTCGGAGCCCTGGCACTCACCTTTCAACACCACGGAGCTACTGTAGTTCCCCTGAAATTTGGCATCGGTACTGGGCGTGTAGCACTCAAACTTGCCCTGGTCGTCGGGCTTCAGCCGCTGTACCACCAGCCGGACTCTGTCGCCAGCATCTCGCTCCACCCGCACCTCGTTTTTGCGTACGCGGTCGTAGAAGGGTGCGTAGGGGAAACCCTCGTCCCGGGTGGAGATGACTCCCATCTGCCTGCCGCCAGAGTCGTCGCGGTAGAGGAACCACTCAAATTCCTGAGTGCGGGGACCCTCGTACGCGGTCACGTTGCAGGGCAGCGACATGGAAAATCCAGCTACACGGTAGAGGGGTCCGGGAGGTACGTGGACGTCCCGACTTGTCGTGAAGTGCAGCACTACAAAAAGAAGAAAGACAGAGAGAAAATGAATGTTCATGGAGGACGGCTTTGTCGGTCTGACTCTGACTGTCGATCTGTGACAGAAAGGGTTGTCTTTTTGGTAGGGCAGCGTGTGAGCATGTTTTCATTTTTCAGTCAAAGCAAAGATTCAGGAAGAAAATCAAGAAAAATGTGTTTTTGACAATAGGTAGATTAATTATGAATAAAATGTATGAATGGAATGTGCATTGATTAGACTTGGGCAACCAAACAATATTGAATATGTGATCTCGAAATATTGCATATCTGATATCCCGATCGGCAGTCGGCCTTTGAAAGGTTGTGGATGTTTTGGATGGATGTTTTTTTTGTTTGTTTTTTTTTAAATAAAAATTAAATATTTCAATAAATGAGTCGATACAAGTGTTTCCAGCGGAGATATTTCAGTGTGTAGTGAAAAGTTATGTGCAGGACTTTGATTCAGGTAGACTGAGGTCTGTGTCCTATATTCAAACCAGGACTTGCAGGGCAACAAGGGAAAAGGCCAAGGCTGTTTAAGCAGTCTAGCTCTGCTGGCCATTGGACACTAGTCAAGTCCTTGGAAAAGACCAAGCTGGTACAACAGGGTCACAAACCATTTTCTTGAAAACGAACGGAGGGTGGAATTTACGTATAGACACGTTTTATGATGTAGGACGACAAATTGGGCTCCCCCTCCTTGAAAGACCAACAGCCGCCACTGCAACCTATACAATATGATATTAAACATTTATATTTTATACAAATTCTATATAAAACAGAACAAGCGTTTAATCAATGGCTATCATTTATTGTCTTGGAAAAAAGGTTGTAGAGCAGTTGGGAAAAAAAAGACCATGAACATTCTCTACAGTCAAGCCATTCACCGTTGCTACCGTATCGCCTAGCCATGGCAATGATTCATGAAAACCGATTGAATAAAAAGCATTGTGGAGTGACAGCATGTCTTAGTCGTTCCTAGGACTTTTGCAAAACAACTTTCCCACGCTGGGAGGAAACAGAGAGTACACAGTAGATGATATAAAGCAATTTCCATTTCCTGACGTCTCATGTATTATTGGACAAGGGGAAATATTCCATTTGCCACAACATTCATTACAAAAAAGCTGCATGTTTTCCATTTTATTGGAAGTCTTTCGGCAAAACACTATCTTATATTAAACACATCCTTTAAAGTAATTAATGAATGAATGCATTCATTAATTTAATTTTAGGACAGACAATACAGAGCCAGTAAACATTGCATTATGAGACATGAGAGGATGGTTGTACATAACAGGCTTAGCTGAATATTACTTAACTGTAATAGCAACTAAACTTATTTGGTTTGTGTTCATTTTGTTTTACTTTGTTTTGCTTGAATGTCCGGTATGCTTCCCTGCGAATGTATGACAATGTTTTTAAATTGTTTCAATACCTTGAACTACGTATCGGTTAGGGTGAAAGAATGGTATCAGCCCAACCCTTATTATGCACTCACAGTTTACTGAGTACAAGTAAACTTTGATAAAATATATTTTTTTTTTAATCAATGAAATCATTTATTTGATTTATGAAACCTTGAGTTTATGATCCTTGACTATAAAAATGTATCTAAAAATTGTATATTTTGGAATATAGATTAAAAAATGATGACTTAATTTTAGTGAAATGTGGCAGGAGCGAGACCCTCCAATATGGAACACAATTTGGATTTAAAGAGTCTAAGTGGCACCTTCCTTCCATCACGGCACCTTGCTTGTATGAAAATGGATTTCTAATGGTCACGCAGCACTTATTGCAGGTCACAGAGGTCAGACGTTGGCGTTGGAAAGACAATAATGTTATGTAATCTAATCAGACAAAAAGGAAGGGAGTAGAGAACTGGAGGAACTGTACCAGTGTTGATAATGTTCCTAGCTAGCAGCTAGTACCGTTTATTGAAGAAACCAGTTTTAAAAGCCTGAAACTAAGACAATTAGGATGGGGTTAGGGATTTTGATGATTCAAGTGATTATACGATATTTCAGAAATATATATATACGATTGCAAAATCGTGAGCCACACTCAAATTTTACATTGTCCCAGCCTTCACACCACTGAGAGAGGCAACCCACAAAGCAGGGATGTCACTCATTTTTCCCAAGCATAACATCAGCATAATGGCTGTCCACAAAGGGCCAGATGTAACTATGAATGTGCTAATACAGTGCTAATAATAAAGATAATACAGTACAAATTGAAGGCTTGTGAAGAATTAAATATGTTCTAAGGTTATGACACCTACTCAACACCATCAATCAAGAATGCAAAAATCTAAATCAATCAAAACTATAATACTATCTTCTAATATTATCAAGTTATAATATTACCTTTTTATCAAAGCATCTGTCATGGTTGAAAGGGGCTCAATTACTGCACAATTGAATAAAGATTTTATTTTTTATAAAATTATTAAATTATAATAAATTAAATACTGTGAACATGGGTGACAAAAAAAAAAACAATCAGAGAACAAAATGAATGACATACTTTGATTTGACCTATTTCTTTGAACACTCAGACCTTTTAACCTCTCACAGGCCACATTCAATGACATGGAAAACACATTTGGTAACCTGGTGTTGACATATGTATGTGCCATAGGGGACAGCTCTGTCAAACAACCCATATGACTTCACAATGAGCTGCTGTATTGCACAAATGGACAAATGTATCACCAAAACACCCCAAAGGCATTCAAATGACACCAAAAGGCTGAATGCCATTGTGCATTAATAAGCATTAAGCATTAATAATGTGATCCGTAAGGTGAATTGCCCTAAAGTGGGCCACCGCCTAATGTGGGACCTAAGCTCCAGTGGCTCTGGCTCCACCCTAATGAATGTCAGTGAAAATATGGTAAAAACAAACTATGGTAGTGTGTACATGTTTTATTTTTTGTTCGAGAGGTTTAATCTTCTAAACACTGGGGGTGCAAATGATTAGTGACTAAATTGATGGACCGAGCCAATTGGCGCTTCAGCATTTGCTCGGAATATGGCCATGAAGAAAGGTTCTGTGTCAAAATGTTTAAAAAAAAGTACATCTGTCCTTTATATCCTTTATATTTGTCCATACACCCCCGCCACGGACGGCATCCCCCGTGGGGATACGAGCCGTGTAGAGTCAACAATTAAAGCACTCCACTCGCACTGTGGAAGCTTTCAACCCAAGTGGGTTTTCCTTCAACACAGCGTCCGTGGCGGCGGTGTGGACAAATATAAAGGATGTGGAAGGCTTTCTCAGAGGGTGGAGGGGCTTTCTACACCGACATTAAGTTTTGACTAAACTAAGATTGCGACGACTTTGATTTTTGGTTTTCGGTCTAAAGCGATAGATCATTCAGCATATGTTTTCTGTAGGCGTCTGTGGAAGTCCGCAGCAATGAAAGAGTTAAGTACAACTGTCACATAGAAGAAGACACAGCTTCCTCTAAGGGCCACTTGCGGTTGACAGACAACTCTGGCAGGTCGATGATAAGTTCCTTACATGGACCACAGTGAGGAAATGCATTGACTGTGACCACAATGAGAACTGCACGAATGAGGATGCTCCTAGACCATTATTACGAGATCATTATTACGAGACCATTATTACTAGACGCACCACAGATAATGGGCTGATAATGGGCTAGTGACAGTAATGGCCATGTTATCAACACGTTGACTCTGTTGAGCTATTATCTAATGACATGGACGTGTTTAAAACGTTTGTGTTGTGCAGTCTATGTGGAATAGTCTATATTCATATACTGGGTACCACTGGACTGTTGCATTTGTGACAGTCATTAACTTAATTTACCATAACCGTTTAACTACAAAAAATACTAATATACAAATACAATGTGTCACTGGTCAGCATTGGGTCAGCACTCAGCACTGTCCTAAATTCTTTTTTTGTCAATGTTTTTTTTCTGTGTTCATAATGTTGCATGTCAGAGAATGGTTTGACTAAAACATACATGTTCATATATGCAAAGTAAAAATATTGATACAACTTGGTTATTAATTGTCGCGTGACCTGTCTTAATACTCACCAATAATTCACATTACTCTGAAAATTCAGCAATAACTCTGAATCAATGTATATATATATATATATGGTGGTGTTTTCATTTAAATTGTAATTTATTTCATTTACAGTCTAGATTCTGATTCTCAAATTTTAAATATAGCAATTCACACACACGCTGACACCCATCTGAACCAAATATGTTTATCTTGGTCACAAGACGTGGTTCCAGTAATCCATATCCTAAGTCTGCTTGTCTTCAGCAAAGCTTTTGCGAGCTTCCTTGTGAAGAGAAGATTTTTCCTGGGACGACAGCCATGAAGACCTATTGAATGCAGTGTGCAACGTATGGTCTGAGCACTGACAGACTGACCTTGCACCCCTTCAAACTCTACAGCAATGCTGGCAGCACTCATAAGCCAGTTTTCCAAAGCCAACCTCTGAACATGACGCTGAGCGCACGCAGTCAACTTCTTTGACCATGGCGAGGCCGGTTTTTAATGGAGCTTGTCCTCTTATAATAATGCATTTTATTTGTTAGCGCCTTTCAGGTCACTCAAGGACACTTTACAGAGAGCAAGCAACAGAGCAAAAAAAATAGCACAAGTGGGAGTGAGTTCCAGAGTTTGGAACCGCTGTATGGTCCTCCTAGCCACCATGCTACAGCACAGTTTCAGGGTGTTGGCAATCTTATAGCCTAGGCCATCCTTATGTACATCATTCATTATTTTCTTTACATCCTCAGAGAGTTCTTTGTCATGAGGTGCCATCATGTTGAACTTCCTGTGACCAACCAGTATGAGAGTTAAGATATCCAATTTAATAACCTGCTCCCCAATCACACCTGACAGCTCATTACACTAACTAGTCGCATTACACAGGGAGGAAAAATGCCTAATTGGTCCCAATTTTGGCTTAATTTTGAGATTTTCACTTGGGGTGTACTCACTTTTGTTGTTGAGATACTTTGACGTAATAATAAATTCACTTTGCTATCCAAGCTCTACAGTGACTACTAAACAATGTTTTGATGCATTGTCAAGTGACATTTTTTCAGTGATATCCTATGACAAGATATAATTTAACCAATGCAGAAATGAGAGGGGTGCACTCACTTTTGTGAGATACTGTATGTGCGTCACCCATTTTAATTGCTTCCTACTGTATGTGTGTCACCTATTTTAATTGCTTCTTACACAGAGATGTGTGCATCACGATACCACTTCCCAGTATTGAATAAGCAAGGTTGTTTACAGTTAAAACTAAAAACGGTGTTTTTAGTTGTCAAGTGTAGTGCACTACACGCACACAATAGAAAGCGCACACACCCACATCCTAGCTCAACAGACCAGTAATACTAGAAGAGTGGGCAAGTCTGGAGTCATACACATGGAATTAGGGTTTGGATACAGTAGATACTTTGGTGAACACCTAGGATATAATAAATAAAAACAATAATAATATGAAATAAAACAGAGATAAGATGATACAGTAGCCCTGTGCTTTATATTACAAGGCTAACAGAGCCTGATGAAGTTGCATGTTTCCATAGAGTTATCGGTCAAAGAGGAGATATTCTGCAAGAGTGTTCAATGTTGCACATTAGTTGCAGAGTTCAACATCACTGTTTTTAAATGTGTTGGTCCTTGTGGAGGAGGCCCTGTACAGTAGCAAGAATCAGATGTTTCACAATGCTATCGACTCACAATGAGCTCATAGCACAAGTATCTCGCAAAACAACATGCCTTGTCGCCATCAGTGCCATACAAGGGAACTTGTATGGAAGTTGCCAAACTTGAGTTGACGTTGCCGATGGCTTTAAGAGAATTTCTTAAAAAATGCTATTATACTTGTGTTTACCACAATACCATTGGTATTGGTGTTGAGGTGTGCAAGCTACTCGTCTGTAGCTTTCCTATTACACAAGCAAACATCATTCATTTTTATCATCAATCAAAAAGTAACACGTTTGTTTTTGTTTTTCATTTGAGCCATTACAGCACCATATTTCTACTTGTTCTTCCTAGTTGATTTGGTGCAATTTGGGCGAATAGATCAAACCCTGATCTATTCGCAGGCATTGTTGGGCTCTATAATAACTAACACTAGGGGTATACCGAGGCAACTTTCCGCAGGCTGATACCGATACCTGAAAATTCATCATGAGCCATTAATGATAGAAACCCTGATGTTAACTCTGCATGCCCAGGCAAGTTTTAGATTTCATGTAAAGGTGAATATGAATAAACGTTTTCTCTATTGATACTTTTTGTTGATAGTAGCAGCAGCTACTAAAATCTCAAATAGCCAACCTATGGGAACTAGTGATACCGGACTCATACCGATACCATAGTTTGTGCCAGTATCACATGTTGCAGTTCCCATCCACACCGCTATCACATCCCGAGTCTGACCACGAACCTTTCCTCAAGAGTCGTGATCCCCGATTACAATATTCAAATTACGCAACCACACCCGTATTTTATTTGTCTGGGCGTGAATGATGACCAGTTGTAAATGTCATTACTTTGACAGGAAACGTAAATGGATCGGAGACAGCAGACGGATCAGAGTAGTATGGTGGGTATCACAGCAGACCAGGCTGGTTTTAAGGAGGATAACGATCAAGAGGATTAAATACTAACTGGTTTCAGACTATGCGTGTGCGCGATAAACATTGCTGTAGTAGATTGAATACATATTCCACGATTATGATGTGTAATTAATTATATGGGGGGTTGTTAATAGTAGCCAAGTATGGATTATTTCTGATAAGATATCAATATTCCTAAGGAACTACATACAGAATAAATTCGGCAATAGGTAAGAGTGAACGGTGCAATAACTTTAACATGTAAAAGAATGGGACACTCAGTCACACTTACTGCATTGTAGATAAATCAGCACTGCATATAGCCGCCCCATGGTTCCTCGCGTAGGCAAGAGATTAAATCCAGAGGGCACTTGTTATTTTTTGATTAGAATAGCTCTTCTTTGGACGAGTCGCCCCAGTTTCCATTAGCGTGGATTCGTTTTAACGGCCACTAAAAACGACATTGCAACTTTTCTTGCCAGCCTCGATCGCTAGGTCGGCTGTGCTTATTGAGGATGGTCATACGTTCATGATGGCGAATGCACCATTCGATTATGCGAAACGCATATGAATCAAAGCGAATAAAACGATATTCGCAACATTGTGCCAAGCCACTCGCGGATGTCGTTTAAGCGCGGCGGGTCGCTAGTGGCGTATAAATGAGTTAAATCCGTTGATCGTCCCGGTTCCACTCATTCATTACAGCCCCTGAAAGCACCGCGCGCGGGGCAGCAGGCAGCGTTGGAGTCCAGTGGGAGTGTCACATGTCCACGACATGACCGCGGAGGGCGTGCAACGCGTCGGGCTCTATGCATTGCCAATCCGACTCTGGCGCTGACGGAAATTAGAGCGATCGACTTCCGCAAAGCGTTGCGATTAAAGCGTACAAACGTTCAGCTCGCGTTGTTCTCCTTTCGGTATGAAGTTATTACGTTCACCTGTTGAGCTTCTCGAAGCGTTAAAATCGCCCGAGTCAAGCACGCGTCGCGAATTGTGCGTATTGACTGCTAGCCAACAACAGCCTCAGTTGGGCGGTACCAACAAAAGGGGGAAAGGTTTGTTTAACAATAGCGACGCCTTAGCCGATAGAGGGGCGGAGCTTGGCTGCTTTCGAATTTCGAATATGAAATTATACAGTGAATACTACAGTTAACACCGATAATCTTCTTCTTGTTTTACGGCGATCAACACTTGTCTGAGTACGTCATTTACGCCGGCTGCTTCTTCTTCTTGTCGTTGCTGAGCAGCACAACTCCTTATATTCATCATAACAGACCTCTTCTTTTGTGTCATCCATCTTTGAATCTACTCTTTCACAGCACACTCTTAATATTCTGTCACAGCTGTCCTCTTCGTCCGCACCGCTCCTCACTTCTCTCCTTACGTGTCATTAGTTTCTTCCATACTCCTCCTGAATTCTTTCATCATCTCAGACCTAAATTATTTCATCACCTAAGTCAAACGACTTAATTCAACTATTAATTCTGTCTCTACTCGTCTCCCTCCTCCTCCTCTTTGTCTCCCTCCGACTCCTCACCTTCTCCCATGGTGCTCCCATGGAGCCCGATGCTTCATCTCCCTCCTCATCTTCCTTGCTTTTCTCCTCTGATTCATCATCATCATCCTCATCGTCTTCCTCATCCTTCCTTCGGGCCTCAGGATAAGACAACAATTAAATATTGTTCAAGCATCTATTTATGAGGTCAGAATGGAGTAATACATATATATGACAAGAACCCCATACACAGAATTTACCCCATACACAGAATTTTTGTAAAACCGGCGTGAATGACCTGCTTCGTCAAGTGTCAAGAAGAAGATCGCCATTAAACGACAAGAAGAAGAACACGAAGAAGAAAGGACAAGAAAAACCATGGGGCCACATGAGAAGTGAAAATATTGGTTGTGCATGAAAATTCCTGTCGCCAGACTCGACACTGCATTTGCTGAAATACTCAAACCCAACGAGCAATCATGCCATGTTCAGTCACTTAAATCTTCCCCATTTTGATGCTTGGTTTGCACAGCACCATTGAGTTGCTACAGCTTCTACAACAATCATGGTATGGTTTGGGGGTATGATTGCACCAGAAACAATATTGACCCCTAGGATGAGCCTCCGGAATTTCTGTTAAATATCACATAGTACATTTTAAGCAGAAATGGAAACAAATATATTTTGATGAAACATGAGTCAATATAATTACACAAGATAGTACCCAAAAGAGAAGCTTTATTGAAATTGCAATAGTATTATCAAACATACACAAATAAATTGAATATATACATCACTACTAACTGTGCTATTTTGGTCGACCCCTTCTACCATGTTTGATAGCAGATTAAGCACTACGGTCTTATTGTCAAAGCTGATTTTTATTTTATTTTAGAACTGCAAATTGTATTGGAGTCCGTTGTGTGAGTGGGAGGGCACAAGCAAGGGGCTACTCTTAAAAGTTGCACTATATTTGATGTTATACATATTGCTTGCATGTTATTCTCATGAGTTTTGTATGATTGGATTTGATCAATAACTGGGGGGTATGTAGACATGGCACAACTTGTTATGCTTGGGTCAATGTTGCCAGTCTTTAAAGTGCTTGGGTTTGTGCCTGGGCTTATGTGGTTCCATCCAATAAACATGTGCATCAGAATCTCACAACTCATGTCCGCAGACATGCAACTATTACACTAGAGGTATGCAGTCAGTGCCGACTGCTAAAGGGATATCCCCGAAACGCGATAGAAGCATCTTCTTCAGTTGTTTAACGGTGATCGACTCTTCTTTTGCTTTTGTCTTCTTTTTTTTTTTACATCCCAGACCCGGGTATAGTTCAAAATAACTTATTAACCATGTTATTACAATCCGTAGGTCCATACAAATAATGCAGTACATCCCAGATTCAATTTGCTGGACAGTTATTCAGCTTCCCCTAACCAAACTCTGATACATGACCCCTGATGGCTTGATGAGGCACCTCTCACCAACATGTTTGTGTACACTGTGCCTCATATCAAGATTTGAACAAGCCTCATCAATAGTCTACAGTCATACAGACAGTTGAATTACTAATCTCCTCCAAACCAGCTCGGATCTTTTGTATATTACTGAATCCCACCGGGCTGTTCTAGGACTTCAGGCTTTGCTAACCTCAATCGGAAATTTCAGAATCACTACTGGACTCCGTTAGGACTGGTGAGTGTCAGTACCAGGAGCATATAATAATTCTAGGGAAGGCTTGCCACACGCCAGCATTGTCTAGCCATAAATGTAATTTATTACTGATGTTGTCAAAGACCGGAATCCATGGCTGCCTGATAAAACAGCCAAAGTCATGTGGTACGTGCTGGGCAGTATGGCCGGTACGCGAGGAAACATGTGATTGTTTCCGAATGTTGGCCGAAATACATTAGTGTAGCATAAACCCAGGCAAGTTGTAGCCGATGTCTGCGATCCATCCACTGTCCTGAAAAATCCAGAGTAAACCCTGATGAAATATATCAACACTGTCTGATCATTGGAGAACCTGGTAAAATAATCTTTGATGTTTGGGAAATGATCCAATGTGTATTCGAGAACCCATGACAGCTGAGGCTCTCTCACGTTAGCAACCATAAATATTACGATTCCTTGTCTCACTTATTTGCCACGTCCCCAACACCATATTCTACCAGATAACTAGGTAAAGGCACCACGCATCAATGTTGAAGCCAAACCAAGCTGGCTGGGAGGAGGCTACTGTAGTCGGATATAGATATAGAAGTAGTGAAATGTTGAACTAACAGAGGCAGTTAGGTCTGTGAGGGCAGCTTATGAATGTGTGTCGTGTCATCGTACTGCAGCCCCCCAGCTCTGTATGCAGACTCCTCTGAATCCATCCAGTGATCCACGCTGAACTCTGGGAAAAAGAAGTCAATTTCCTTCCGGGCCGACTCTGCAGAGTCTGGTAAGATGAACACATGACACAGAAATGACAAAAAAATAAAACTCCTGCAGCCACTGTCAAAAGAATAGTAGAGGCCGCATTCAGTTTCTATGGGCCTTGACTGTAGAATAGTCTACCGGAGGCCCTCAGGGCCATGGAGACTCAATGTTTTTAAGAAGAAGCTCAAGACACATCTCTTTGACCAGGCGTATAACTAGGATGTTACCGTCATCGCTACATCAGACTACTGTATGTCTACCTGTGTGGCATTTTTGGGAGTAAGTAAGTGCCCGTTTGCTTATATTAGGAAGCTGCGGGTAACTTTATACTGTTCAATGTTCTGTTTCTGTAAAGCACTTTGTGTTGTTCTGCATGAAAGGTTCTATATAAATAAACGTTTGAGTTTGAGTGTAGTAACAATTTCTAGATTAACTATTGCCAATTATGTAACCTGTGCAGCTTGTTGACATTTGGTGGCCATTGAATAATGGTTATTGTGATGATTAAAGACCCTAACAAATACACAAGAAATTAACACATTTTATGGCAGTTAATGCCCCCAACACAGCCTACAGTGTGGGTTTTAAACACTATTCATGTGATTACCAACATATTTGCTCTTAACCCATATGATCATGAGATTACAGGGACACAGTTCTCTTAACAAGTGCACATTGCAAGGGAAATGAAATCTACCATCAGCAAATGCATTACTGAGAAAGACGAAAAAGCTCAAAATATGTATTAATGTATATTCTGCATTTGTCAGATAGAGAACAAATAAAAGGTATATCAATATCAACTGTCCGGCATCCACGGATGCATATGTCTGCTATGTTACCATATCATATAAGCCCTGTGTGTGTGTGTGTGTGTGTGTCTTCCTTGGTTATGATTTAAGTCTGAGAGTGATGGCACGTCTACCACAAACTGACAGATTATGCAATGCCCAAAAAGTTCATTTCCAAAGCCCATTTCCACCACAAGCGGAAATTGTGGTGGAAAAGTGGTGGGGCTTGAGTTACGACATTTCTTACAACCTGTGAAAATAACCCAGATGTTTGCTCAATGGAAATGAACCATTGCACTACTAACGTTTATTTTGATCATCAATTAATCGTGCATTTTACTGACGATTAATCGATTCATTGATTAATCGTTTAATTTTTCCTTCAAACCTCGGAACAATTATTTTTAAATGCATTTTTTGCAGCCAATTCGGAGCGCTTTCAGCTTCATTCAGAATTACTTGGAAAGGGGTTAAATAGGTAGAGAAGACATGTGGCAAATGTCAGTGAGGGGGGCGAGCCAACAATTCTCCGCGCCAGGATGGCATATGTGTACTTTGTATTGCACTCGCAATTAACATACTGAGCTACTGCGGTGCACAAAATCGTAACGATTATTAACCTCAAATGGTACCGTTATAGCAAAGGTGAACAACGTATATTCAATACATTTGAGTGGAGGACGGACCAAACAAGGAACTAATTTGATAAATGATTAATCGACAGAGATTAATCGATTTTGATTTATTGAAGTTATCGATTATCATCGATTAATCGATTAATCAATTAATCAGTTGCTGCTCTACATTACACACACACACACACACACACGCACTGCCATAGAAGTGCTATTTGTAAATTATGAATAAGCCCTGCTGTACATTCTCAATTGTACTCAATTATCCTCATCCTAACAAAGTGTAATACAAATGTTTTCTAACTCTGCTTATATTAACGTTCATCATTACACGCAGCTTTTTGGCTGATCGGGGTTTAGAAACTGATCAATCTCCATTGCATGCAACACAACAATATAGCACGTGTGTGTTTGTGTGGAAGTCGACAAAGGATAACTACATTTCCTCCAGCTCTCAGTATTTCAATGCTATAAATCAATTTACATACATAACACTCGGTCAATCTGTGTGGTTGTACCTGAGCCGTGGGTGGTGTTGCGGGTGTCTGTGAGGCCGTACAGTCCTCTGAGGCTGGTCGGAGCCACGTGTCTGGCCCTAAACACCTTAGTGGGGCCCATCAGGGCCCGCCAGTGACTGACCGCATCCTCCCGGGCCAGAATGTATGCCCGCAGGGGACCACTGATGGAAATGGAGACAACATGTCATGAAACTCTCACACATGCCTTGCAAGTCACCAGTGCCAGATTGTAAAATGCCTGGTAAATCTGCTATCAATTCTTCCTTTCAAAAGCTTCTTTGGTGGCCTAACCTCACCCCCTATTCTCAACTCAAGTCAACATATTTTTGTATGGCGGCAGCCAAGGTTGCCTCAAGGCGCTTCACGGAAGTAATTTCGGTTTTAGGTTTTAGTTTAAGAAATACACAAGCAGTTTACCGAACTTCCTTTCTGAACCTGATTGCTCATGCCCTCTACCGAGCTAGACCTACGGCTGATCGGATTGAAAATCTCACAGCTATTGATAAAGATTAGGGCTGCACGGTTTTGCCCAAAAATAAAAATTGTGGTTTTTCCACCTTTGCGATTAATTGCGGTTTTTAATTGCGGTTTTATTATTATTATTTTAATTTTTTTAATTAGAATTAATAATTGTACAGACATAGCAAACATAGCAACACATTTTCAGAGGCAGGTGCAGTAGCATCATTTTTGAGGAAGTAAAAAATATATATTAAAATCAAATCCATTATAAATGACCAGACCTATGTTACTAAAAAAAACAATTTTGCAAACTTTAACAAAGAAGTATATGAAAAAGAAAAGTAAGTTGAATAAAATAAAATGCATTTCAAATACATACCATATGCTCAATATGAACTAACAAGCCACCTCCCCACACACAGACACAACATTTTACGTTTTTAATACAGCATAATAAATATATAATTGAACAACAATAATATTAGCCAACTGGAATTTTTGCAGTTCGTTGCCTTGCTGTATAATTAACGAGGGTTTGTATTCATTCTTTAGAACAGAGCGCGTCAGCTCCGTGTACCGCAGACAGTCGTGCGCCGCTCTTTTATGTGAAACTATCACTAGGCGTCAAATGCGGTTAGAAGCGCAGTAAGTGACACGGTGGCCGCGTTGCGTTTGAAATGGTAGCGATCCCCCCGCGTATCCGTGAAGATAAATAGTAAGATCGCTTCCTGAATGCGATCCTCCGTCGTTAAACTTCCAGACGTGTGGGCAACTCTCACTATCTGTCACTCTTTTAAATGTTTGAATTATTATTAAATGTTTACGAAGCCGTACACTGAGACGGAGACTGGGTGAGAGAGATGGAGAGAGAGACAGGGGGCGAGGGGTGAGTTGGACGCTGTCGTGCCCCAACACGAGCGTCACGTAGTCAACATATGTTTAACCAAAGGAACGAACACACAAGCAAGACATCTATAACACACACACACACACACACACACACAGAAATACATTAAGCATGGGGAATTTTGGGGAAAGACAGGAGACAAGAAACGGTGATTAAAACCGCAACCCTTGCGGTTCAATAACCGCAAGGGGGCGCACCGCGGTTAACCTAGTGCGGCTTATCATTCAGCCTTAGTACACACCAAATGTCACTTGGGTCTGGTCGCGAACCAGTTTTGCTGGTATGGTGTGGTCTGCACCCTCGACGTACAGCGACTGGCGATGCACAGCAGTTTCCCACCGAAGCGCAAGTGGGCCTCTATTTGAGAACTTGCGAGAACTCCGGCAGAAGGTTCACAGCGCACAGGCATCACAGACAAATGCTCACACACCAGCCGTTGATGTGCTATTAAATGTACACATATAGCGGAACTTGCGC
>OMKY01061919.1:0-11793 GCA_900302395.1 Bregmaceros cantori | reverse complement strand
TCTGTTTCTGTTCGGAACGAACCACTTGGGACAAAATATTGGTTGAAAACCCTGCTGGTAACGATGAACCAGCATGTATCTAAGTGTTTTATCGCCCCCGCTGAGGACCTGTTATATAATCACTTAGTATTCCAAACCGATCGCGGTGTGGAATGTGCGACTGCGGCGCGTTAGCATCCAGCAGCTCGCGTGCTGCTCGCAGCCGTCTTGAGGAATTTGAGAAGATCAGAGGTCCTCGCCGCTGGAGGTCAAAAGGTCAAGCGTAGCCTCCGGTTGTTTTTGGCTGCCGGTGGTGTTCTCCTTTAGCCCCGACCTGGCGTGGCGTCGCGCGGCGCGCCAGGTCGCCGTCCGCTGGTTTCGCTGTTCATTGATGACAGCAGGAGACGCAACACGTCAGCCTTGCTGTGAGAGGATGAAAGTGACGATGAGAAATAGAGCGGGAACGAATGCTACCATTATGTTACGGTTATGTCAGTAACTGAGTTACAGGAACGAAATCACTTAGATTATTAGTTAATGATTAAGTAATGCTTAACTAAGGGTTAACTAAGGTTCAGATAACTGACGGGCTTAACTAATGCTTAACAAAGGGGTGATTGTAAAAATCATAAGTTAATGATTAAGTAATGCGAAATAATTAAGATGTAATGCTTAACTAAGGGTTAACTAAGGTTGAAATGATGGTTAACTAATGCTTAGTTAATGCGTAACTAATGTTCAAATGCGGACATGTATTATGAAGTGCTACCAGATTATTTTCCAGTAATCTAAGCAATACGTCTTTACATAGCAGCAATCAGATAAAAAACATATTTAAAGTAATACATTTAATTAAAGGGTAGTTAAAGAATTTTTCAATCCCTCAGAAAAGCTTGTTTTTGTCTTTGATGGGTTAACCATTTCTGTGCCAACTATCTTCGTGCTAAGGAATTTGCAATACTCTATTAAAGTCCAACAGATATTTGGTACAAATAATATCGTCTAAAATGATTGTATATGAAGAAAACCAGCTCTACATTCTAACAAAATGTGTATTT
Source organism: Bregmaceros cantori (assembly GCA_900302395.1). Taxonomy (NCBI): domain Eukaryota; kingdom Metazoa; phylum Chordata; class Actinopteri; order Gadiformes; family Bregmacerotidae; genus Bregmaceros; species Bregmaceros cantori. The sequence continues at coordinate 10,756 of OMKY01061919.1, read as the reverse complement.
ACAAATGTTTTGATTCTAAAAAATATGATAGATATTTTTATAATATTCTCTCTACACTCCTAGTGACAGAATAATTTAGACAATGTCAAAGAGTCTTACTGTCTTCCTACTTTCTTTCTTAAGATTTTTTGCCATTTTGTCTTAATGATCCATATGAACCTTATTTCTGCGCTGCAAAATAAATAATTTGTAACCGCTATGTAACTCTACACAACATTTCTAACAGCAATAGTGCTATTGCAAGTGATGTCACAGACGGATTTGCAGCGGCAGACATTTTGGTGGTAGCGCTACGGTGAAGTATACGTATGGATACGGTGAAGTGGTACACCTAACCACTTCACGTCCATCGTATAGGGATGAATATGCAAGTCTCGTTTTCCTCCTGGCTTTGGCTGATCACAATTATACCACCATAATGTCTGCCGTCGCCAAACTGTGATGTCACTGTGCACCACCCCTATACATATCACCAGATATGGGCAGAGTAGCCATATAAATTACTCAAGTAAAAGTATTGTTACCTCAGCAAAATATTACTCAAGTAGGAGTAAAAAGTAGTCATCCAAATAGTTACTCAAGTAAAATAAAAATAAAAGTATTCCACAAAAAAAGTTACTTAAGTAGCAAAAGTACTGAGTAACTTTCAGTTTAAAAAATGAATTAAAAAAATGTATGAAAAAAAAAAAAAAGATCGCCCGAGAGAGAGAGCCTGAGAGGGAGACCAAGTGGGAGAGAGGGAGAGCGAGAGACACCAAGAGAGAGAGAGTGAGCAAGAGAGAAAGCGCCCGAGAGAGAGATATGACATCAACATATGTGCCGACAGTTCCCAACGGGTGTCGCTAAAGGCCGAGTTAATGTACCGAGTACTTTTTATTGACATCTCAGTAAAAAGTAGTTTTTTTTCACCTCAAATTTACTTGAGTAAAAGTAGAAAGAAACTCATGAAAAATGTACTCCAAAACCCCCGGTAGCTCAGTCGGTTAGGCAGAGCGCTGGAAAGCACGCATATGCCTCAATGGCGCGGTGAGTCAGTGGTTCGAATCTCACCACCGACGAATTTCCTGCATGTCTGCCCCCCCATCTTCGCCTGTTTCCGCTAACCCTAATAAATAAAGCTTGGAGAAGACAGCCTGAATGGGCTGAAAAAAAAAATCTTTAAAAAAGTTTTTTTTTTGGCACAAGCGCCGTTTGTCCTTCTTTATTGAGAGAGAGATAGTGACAGGATCAAATCAGAAACTTGGGATGAAGAGTCGCGGAGGGGGCGGGAGACATTGCAGAAAAGCCGCTTTCAGCAACCACAGTGAGCGTGTCCAGGCCCCTACCTAGCACAGAGCCTTCTAGTTCCTGTCTCTGGTCACCGTGCCTTTACAGATACAAAACGATCTTTTGGTACCAGTCAATGGTGATGTCTGTGTTTTACAGAATGTGAAGCTGTTGCAGCAGTTTGTCAGCCCCTACACTGACATGGTATATGACGCAACCAGAACTGGTGAGTTCTGCTGTTTGCATCGTTTTTACTAGAATTTTCAGTCTTATTATTTATTTATTTATTTATTTGTTATTATTATTATTATTATTATTATTATTATTATAAGTTATTGTTTTGGCGCAAGCACTGTTTTTCAATATTTTATTGAGAGTGATAGCGATAGGATTAGCTTGGAAACTGGGATGAAGAGTATTTAGACTGGGCATGCCAGGTCATTATAATATGATTCATACTTTTTGTAACGTGTGGTCTGTTCTTTATAGGTGTATGCAGGAGACAACAGAAGAAGTTGAACGAAGCAATAGACCTGGCCAGGGACCATGGTAGGTGCTAGTAATTGAAAACCACAGTTTTCAATTTTGGAGCAACAGCCGTACTCTGTCCTGTTTCATTTCTCTTGGCACCAGATGCCTAGTTTGTGAACCGATACCGATTTCTAAATGACACCCTTCGTTCAGGGCTTCTGCCGTTCGAGATCATCCGCGTGGAGATCCCAGACCAAGACTTCTCCAACTCCCACCAGGCGGTCGGCGTCACGCCCAAGCCTCCGTCCCTGGTGGCCGGAGAACCCTGGTACCACTGGTACGGAACCATCGAACCAGACGCGAAGGCAGTGACCAGAGTGAAAAAGATATACAAGCACTACCTCAAATAACCGTTCAGTGATCTACACATATTGGGCAGATGTTAAAAAGTCCTCTTCTAACAAGGGATGTCATCAGTTTTCAAACAATCACAATCCACGATTAATCACAAGTATTAGAGGTGCACCGATCACATTTTTTGTTCCCAATCCCATCCCGATCCTTTCAGTTTAAGGATTGGCCGTTCCCGATCTGTGGGCTCTCTGTCCAGCCGTCTGCAGGGAGCAGAGCGGGCGCTGTGGACGGGCGGGCGCTGGGGAGGCTGTGTATTCTCTGACCATGTTCTTACTGCAACTGTCCGACCGACCGAGACGTTAAAAAAACTGCGATCGGCGGCCGATTTAAGTACACTAACAAGTATTATTTGGTAGGGGTTTCCTGATCTGATTGGTCCCTAATCAGGGGGTTTCAGGATTTTTGTTCGATTGGTTGATTGCTCCGCTTCGATTCAGTTTCAGCGAAGCTGGAAGTTCTTCCTTTTCCCCGGTGTCTTTTCAGTGTAATGACGGAATGATACGTTTTGCCCTGTCGGCACGCTGTATTGGGACTCGGTATCGGAACAATCCTTAAAATCAAAGACTCAGACTTGGATTCTGAAGCTAAAAAAAGTGATTAGAAAACATCAATATTATTTGACCCACAGAATGTGCGAATATTTCCGAGAAAATAATCATGTATGATTAGCCGGAATTCATAAAATAAATTGTGCTTTGAGGTGGTTTAGTTATTTCCAAGATGCAATGTATTGGATAACACAGTAACTTATTCTTTCTTTTTTACTTCATACTCCATTTACAACAATCCTGAAACCTTTTAATCATTATTTAACGATAATCCTATAATCAACATACCTACTATCAACACAGACATGTAAATGTTTAGTACAATCTCTTCTTGTCGTTTAACGGCAATCGACACTTGACTAAGCAGGTCATTCACGCCGGTTTTACAAAAATTCCAGAGCGAGCTGCTTTCACTGCCTGCTCTTGCTGCATGATCAAAGTTGTTGCTCCGATATATTTGCTTGATGGTTATACTAGAACGGCAATTATAGAAATGTAAGACAGAATTTTATATGTTGTCCTATTCAGTAAACTTGTTTTGTTTACAACAACAACAAAAAATCCCAGATTTTAATATTGTATTAAATAATAATTTATTAATTGTATCTGTTCACCAATCTAAATGTACAGACACAAATTGTAAGAGATTCAACATTTCATTTTGGTGCAAATGAGCAGAAAATAAAATCATGTATTCTCTCTCCACTTCCTCTCGCCCGGGAACATAATGCTTATGATGTATGTCTTGGATGTACGTCTATCTCGAAGGTTACGCTAGTCTTTGAACATGAAATAAAGTGCATAAAAAAAGACCTTCTGTATCATGTTTGTTGAATAAAATGTAAGTGTATCCCCAAAACGCAGACCGAGATGTTTTGGGAACTCCAAAAATTGATGGTAACAAAATTCCTGATTGATGCGGTGAAACAACACAATGGTTTGAATTCTGACATAATGTCCTTTAAATTGAGCAAAAGGCAGGCTTTTATTAATCCTGAATGCGTGACAAAATAACAGACGTCAGGAGGTAATTGCAAATTACCAGACGCCCCCACGTCATTCAATGGCAGTGTGAATTGGGCTTTAGCTTCCTTTTGTAATTGTCAGAGATGGCAAGTAACTAAGTACAAATACTTAAGTACTGTACTTAAGTGGAATTTACAAGTATCTACTTTTAGAAGTACTTTTTTCTCTGACTTTTTACTCCTACTCAGTAGATTTTTTACAAAAATATCAGTACTTTTTCTCCTTACTTTTCCCAAAACACGCTTGCTACTTTTTTGCGCTTTTATGAAGAGTTGGGCCTATGAGCATGATTTGAGAATGTTTCAAATGTCAATTTCAATGTTCGGCAGTGGGATTTATGAACCTTAAGTGAAGTAAATTAGGCTGTGTTTTTAGCAATTTATTCAAGCATTGTAAAACTACCATTGAAAAAGTTTATTTTATATACAAATGCATTTTTTACTTTGTACTTTATACTTTCAAAAATACTTTTGAGTACATTTTAGAGCTTGTACTTTTTACTTTCAAAAATACTTTTGAGTATGTTTCTGAGGCTGTACTTCTTACTCTACTCGAGTAGAAATTTGGACCAGAATTTGTACTTTGTAGTCTTACTCAAGTTGTCTATTCACAAATGTATTTTACTCTTACTCAAGTAAGAAATTTGGGTACTTTTGCCATCTCTGGTAATTGTACAGATACAAATGCAAAACATGAAAAAAATATGTTTGCATATGTAGCTAGCTGGTGTTGATTTCAACCACTGGAGTAAAAAAAAAACTAGGTGACATACTGCCCAATTCCAGATCCAGCATGCCCTGCAGCACCTCAGCTGCGGCGGCACCATTCGTTACACTACATTACATAAAAAATACAACAATCCTACAGCAAATATTTTAATTCAGGGTGAATTCAAACTGTATTATGAATTACTGCTTACAGCAAATCGTTTGTTGGAATTATTTGATTTAATGTTAACAAATGTAAAATGTGAGACATTGAAGTGTACTTTTGTTTGATTCCCTGGTTTTCATTTATTTAGGAGAGTATTTATTGATTTATTCATGTATTTATTTTTGTCTCCCTCTGTGTACCTTTATTTTCACTTGTCTTTGTGTTGCGTCAATAAAATAAAATGAATAAATAAAATAAATAAAAAATAAATAAGTAAAAAACATGTAACTGTATGATGAATAAATAAATAAAGAATGAATAAATAATTGAATAAATAAATAAATAAATGAATAATACGTAATTAAATAAATAATTAATACATAAATAAAGAATAAACAAATAAATAAAAAACAAGGCTGTCGGCTGCGTATGACGTCACCGTCCACGGAGCGAACCAGGCTGGTTCGTCACGTGTGTGCGACGGCCCCCACGGCAGCAGCTCCAGTTCCCCCGCAGCCGAGGTCCCTGAACCACCCGCCGCCAAACACCAACCCGCCCAGCCGTCCCCAACAACACCCGACGACCCGCGATGCCCAAGAAAGCCAAAGAAGAGCCCGAGTGGGAGGGCGACGAGGTGTCACCCGCAGCCCCAGGTCAGTGTCCCGGCGGGGCCGGGGCAGCAAGTTCCAGTCCCACCGAGTCATCATCATCCGCTGATAAGCTCTGAGACCCGTAACACGTGTTTTATCAGCAGAGATCGGATCGTGTACATGTGTTTTATTCACGGGGACTACTAGTTAGTAAAGACTTGGGATCAACTAACCAACACCCGGCTACTAGCTAGTCTGGGGTGACTGACGCAATGCACTCTATTGTATTCATTCATTGTTCACTAGAGTCACTTCTCACACACCGCAAAGCCGGCAGGTGTATACACTTCATTATATCTCTAAACTTGGTGGTGGTGGCAGAAATGTCTAGTAACGGTACAAATACTCCATTACTGAGATTTTTTTCAAGTATTTGTATTGTCATCAACAGGGTTGGGAGGGGTTACATTTGAGGAATGTTTGATTTCTACTAGATAATTATTTACTAAACATTGCAGGCGTTCAACTCATAATATAACTAGAATTCATCCTGAATTAAATAAATCGAGAACAACCAAAATGTCATTACATTATTTGCTGGATTATTTTGAGCAATCCAATGTAGGATTACTTTTGGATTACTTTAAAAAAGCTTTAATCACATAATTTCAACCGATAACTTAATGTGTTCCAAATGTTTTCATTTATTAAATGTAGGGAGGTTTCAGGCTGTAATGAGTTGAACACCTGCAGCGTATGGCAAATTATTTGATAGAGATAATTAGAATTACTTCTCAGAAGTAATCCAAAAGTAACCCCTCTCAACCCTGGTCATAGAATGAGACACTTTTAAAAGCCGTTCTTGGTAATGGGCAGGATTGTAAACTTCTCTGTCAGTCCATGATCAAAATATGTTCTCTACAATGTATCAAAATAAATAAAAATAATGTGATTATGCATTCCATAATGCATTATCACAGCATTATAATAATGTATTCTAGTACAAATTACTAATGTATTTGGTTGGTAAGGAACTTGATTGATTCAATATTAGTTAGCATCCCTAACTCTGGTGTAATTATTGCTGTACCTGTACAGCAATAATTACACTATTTTATTTTTTTCATGTTTTTGTCCTTTCAATGTTGATTATCTTAGGACGTATAAAGTACTGTGTCTCGCCCTCTCTGTAGCCACTGAAAAACCAGTGAAGAAAGGAAAAAAGGATAAGAAGGGGAAGAAGAGTGTAAGTATAACACGTATTCATGTGTTTAGATGTGCAGATTATGGCTGTGTCCGAACTCGCTCCCTATCCCCTATATAGTGCACTTTATGGGGTGCACGCCATTTTGTAGGGGTGTCCGAATTCTCGGTGTACCCTATAAAGTATACTGAAGGTATCCCACAATGCACCGCAAAAAGTAGTGAGCATCACAGAGTACCCTAGACGGAACAATATAACTCATAATGCATTGCGAGACGTTTTAAAAATGACCTAAACTTAAAAAAATATTGTGACAGACTGCAGCAAATCGTTATAAATGTAAGTTCTTTTGACTTTTTCTGATGAATGTTTTATAATCATATTTTTTAATAATTATATTTCATAATAATTTTGACAGTACCATCTCTAGTGTCCGAAATCAAACAAACATCCTTTAAATCATCGTTGTGAGCGTTCCATAATCCCACTCCTGTTATCGAGAGACACATTTTCCTTTGGGTAGTTCGTTCAAACTGGTGTTTAAAATCAAATTTCTCCTACTAGTTCCACTTTCTGAGCCAAATACAAATACATGTTGTACTGTGGTTGTCAGTGTCTTACTTTTTGCCTTAATCATCATTAGAAGTGTTTAAAGCGTAATTAGTTCACAAACCTCCAATATCTTGTATCCTATAAATAATCAATTTGTGTGATCTTAATTGTATAATTGATTTAGACTGGCCCTATATGCAGATATGGGCAGAGTAGCCATATGAAATGAAATTCAAACAATGAATGAAAAAAAAAGATCGCTCGAGAAAGAGAGAGAGAGAGACAGAGACCGAGTGGGAGAGAGAGAGAGCGAGAGACACCAAGAGAGAGCGAAAGACACCAAGAGAGAGCGAGAGACACCAAGAGAGAGCGAGAGACCCCCAAAGAGGGAGAAAGCGCCCGAGAGAGAGATATGACATCAACAAATGTGCCAACAGTTCCCAACGGGTGTCGCTAAAGGCAGAGTAATGTACCGAGTACTTTTTACTGACATCTCAGTAAAAAAAAAAAAAGTTTTTTTTCACCTCAAATTTACTTGAGTAAAAGTAGAAAGTAACTTGTGAAAAATGTACTCCAAAAGTTAAAAAGTACACAAAAAATTTTAACTGAGTAAATGTAATGCGTTACTGCCCATCTCTAGTGAGAAGTATAGCCTACGCATTACCTGACTCTTTAATACCTACTTCAATTTGTTTAAAATAAAGATGCTTTTGGCTAGTGGTGCAAGGATCGGGACTGGTGATTTTTGTCCCGATCAGCATCGGTAAATAAGTCGGGGAGCATGCCAACTGATTGTTCATTACTTTGACTATTATTGAAATTGACAATGGTGCCAAATAGGTTGGCTACTACCAATTTCTGAAGGATCAGGGCTCTTTATCGGGGGTCGGGATCAGCCGATACTTAAAATTAAAGTACCTGGAGGAAAAAAAAACGTGATCGGTGCACCCCTACGTTTGGCTACTCGAGTAACCGCGAGTAATTGAGTAATTGACTTCTGTTCTAATAGTTATTATTGTTGTTTTGGGTTTGTGTTTCAGTTCTTCGAGGACCTGGCCGCAGACCAGCCCACAAAAGAAGCCGAGGTGCCGGCCGCAGCGAAGGAGACTCATGGAAAGCAGGTGATGCTCCTCACTCGGGCTGTAAATCACACCCATCATGGCGATTCCATTCAGTATCGATTTTTCTGACCCAACGATTCGATTTTTTTCCGATTATTATTATTATTTTTTTAAACCCTAATTTTATGAGGAACGGTAACGAAAAAAGATTTCCTCAACTCTTCGGGAACAGAAATAAAACATTAAGAAATCCACAAAACTACTTAATAACATTTTTTTCGTCCTCTATATATTTTAACATATCCTATGTCTGGGAGAATATTTCCGTCCACTTTCAGTCATCAAGCCCCATGCATCTGGGGCTCCATCTTGTGGACAGATGAGGAAGTGAATGTAATGGTGTTTTAAACCCGGTGTTCACGTTAATAGTTACACTGAAGTTTGAAAGTCCAGCAAATATATATTTTCTATAAACTATATATAAACGTAACATTAACACTCAACAAAATTAGGAACTTCAAGAAGGAACAAAATGCGTTCCGAACCGGTTCAGGAACGATATTCTGGTGGTGGAATGGTTCTGGGAACGAAAACGTTAAAGATAGGCTCGGCTGAACCGTTCAGAACGGAACGTTGTCTGTCGTCTATTGATTTATTTATTTTTTTTTTTACACTGTTCCAGGTTTTGTGCTACTTTTTTTTTTTTTTTTTTAGTTATTTTTTCTGGCGTCAGCGCCGTTTTTCCATCTTTATTGGATAGGATTAGTCGGAAACTGGGTTGAAGAGATCGAGGGTAGACATTGCAGACAAGTCGACGAGCATTGTAGACACAGCGCCACTAACATGAATGGTGCCGCGTTAGGTGCGGTGTCCACAACCACTCAGCCAACGCGGACCCCTTGTTTTGTGCTACCTTTTTAAAAAAACTGTAAATGCACCTTTCCCCCTGATAGAAAAAGAAGAAAGACCGGAGAAAAGATAAAGGGGGTGATGACGACTCTGAAGACGAACGTGTGATGCAGAAGATGGCTACGCTGTCGGTGCAGCAGAGTGACGAGGAGGACGAGGAGCCAGGTCGGTGTCTCCTGAACTTGAGCCACGGCTCCACTGCACCGGTTTGGCGAGCCAGAACCAACGAATCGTCCACACGTTGCACGCCGCTAGACGGTGCATTGGGTCTGGGCAAATCAAGCAGACGTTGCCCGTATATGGGCTGACCGATCAAGTTATTTAAATGGAGACGTGGCGGACGTATAGCCGGCGTGAGACAAGGGCGGAGGTTGGTGTAGGTGGCACGAGACGAGGGCGGAGTTTGGTGTAGGTGGCGCGAGACGAGGGCAAGTGGATCAAACTTGGCTAAAAATTCAAGTTTCGCATTTGTGGCGTTGTAATAAAATCATTCCAATATAATATTATACTAATAAAATATAATAATAATAATTCAACACAGACAACACCACTCTTCGATAGAAGTTATCAGGTAATGCAGCCTAATGTAAACACCACTACAACATGTGACATCTTGTACAGTATTTATCTTTGCATTAACGCGACAAGCTAAGAAATTGTTACTTCCTGGCGTGCGTACTGTTTAGTATATGCCGATCACGCTAGCGTCTCGTCAATGTGCGTTTCGCAGCATCGAAAAAGGGCAGAATCGCGATTCAATTGTAGCGTGTAGGCGCGAATTTTCCACGAACGTGCGCATGCGCAGGTGCGACGTAATCGCCATGTCTGTTTGTAGAGTAGGGGAGATGGTATTGACGCCTCCGGGATGGTTCACCCCGGCTCACCTGTGGCTGCTGCCTGCTTCGTTGGGCTCACAAATTCACTTGATACTCTTGTCGTTTCATGTGCACATTTTATTTTGATCCAGTCACATATTTTAATTCCCTGAAAGTTCCTCTGTCCAAAGCATGTGCATAATTACCAAAAAAAATCTACAGGGTTTTGATTTGCGGAAGATTGAGTGACCCGGCACGGTCATGGGTCGCATCGAGTCGCCATCTGCAGATCCGTTAAAGTTGCAGTGGAGCACGGTCCTATGGAGTGAATAAATGATTTTATTTTCTTTAAAAATGTTGATGACATTTTGTGCTTTTTTTAATTGTAGGCTGTAATGTAGATATATTTTGTACTGATACTACTGACTATTTGGACCTTTTTAAAGGTGTGAAATTCAAAAGTCATTGTTCACATGCATTTCCAATTTTCTCTGAACATTGAAATTGAAAGAATCGTCCAGCGAGAACTTGCTAGAACGCTGATAATGTTAGCAGGCCGCGACTCCCCGGCCGCCAACTCTTGCTGCCTATGGGAATGACCTACAAGTTGAATGGTACTATAATGATTCTGCTACTCTTGGAAGATGAACTGTTTGCTAATTTTGTGTTAATTTTCTCTAGTTGTTCCGGTTAAGAAGGGAGGCAAGAAGAAACAGGTGCGTTGGAAGCAAGCATTTTGTACCTCTAGTGTGTCCTGTGTGCATGTATGCATTGTTTCACTATCAATATGTACAATATAGTCAGAGATGGCAAGTAACGAAGTACAAATACTCAAGTACTGTACTTAAGTAAAATGTTCAAGTATCTGTACTTTTAGAAGTACATTTTTCTGTGATTTCTTTTTACTTGTAGTGAGTACATTTTTAACAAAAATATCTGTTTTTTTACTCCTTACTTTTACCAAAACAGGCTCGTTTCTTTTTTTTTTTTTTTGCATTGACTGGGTAGGATAACGTCTATAATATTA
>OMKY01061906.1:7653-21350 GCA_900302395.1 Bregmaceros cantori | reverse complement strand
CCCTCTCTCTGCTGGTACAGTTACACTAGGTTGCTGTACTCCTTGATGAACCTTCATAAAACAATGATATATAGGGCTGTTGCACAGTGACATCACGGCTTGGTGGCGGCAGACATTTTGATGGTATCGCGGTCAACGTGTTATCCACCAAACAGGCCCCTGGCCCTCACGACTTAGAGAGACCCCTCTCTCTTTTCCTGGATGTCCCTCAGAAGGGTTTCTCCAGTGCTCACTCCTCTCTCTCCTCCTCTCAGCCAGCGACCATGAGGGCACCCGAGAAGGCGACCACGCCCCTCCGGATCACCCGCCCGGCGGGGGTGGTCCGCTGACCTTCCACGGCCCTCCGGACCATCCGCCCAGCACCGGAGGAGCGGCTCTGGGCTGCAGAGATGACAAGCAGGAGACGGTGGTCGTCAGACCGTACCCACAGGTAACCCTAACCTATGGGGAACAAAAACCAACGTTTAGTTAAATTAATCAGGACCAATTTTAATAATAATCGTCAAGAATTGTAATTATTGTCATTGTCAACTAGCCTGGCGAGGCAGAACTAACACACACCGCTAGACTGTACATTGCGCCTGGGCAAATCGGGCCGACGATGCCCGTAAAGTATTTAAACGAACATCTAACCAAATTTTTTGTTTGAATTATTCACTATTTTGAAAAAAAGGAGCCAAAATGTGTATAGCAATGATTTTGTTTTATAGTTTTTATCCCTGGTTATTTGACACATGGAAAATTACCTAAAAGTCGAGCCTGATTCAGGTGCCGCTATCTGAGGGTTAATCTGTCATTTATTGCAACACCTATAGACGGCGGGTACTTCCAGTAAATCTTCTACCCTGAATATGACATCCGGTGCCGTTATATTTGCAGCCCTCCCGTAAAGGGGCTGACCAATCAAATGATTCGAATCGAGACGTGGGCGGAGTTTGGTATGGGTGACGCGAGACACTTTTTTTTTTTTCACCCTGGTTTTACCAGACCCAGTGATCGTTCTATGCATGGGCCATTCTTTGGCTCTGGCTCACCAGGCTAATTGTAGTTTGCGCTAACACTACCCACTACTGGTCGACACAAATTTTGATAGTAGTCTATCATTTCTATTGACTCTCTCAGTGCCACAGACTTCCACAGACGTCCGATAGAAAACGGAAACTTACTGCTAAAGACGTCAAGAGACATATTTTTAGAATATAGAAAAATCACAGTTCTTCATAGAAAGTAGAGCGCCTCATCTTTTAATAATAACTTGGATTCATATAGATTTAAATTGATTTATATTTCAAGGTTTACAAAAGAAACTGAGGGAAAAAAAGAACAACAACCAATGAATAGTGTGCCATCTATTGGGGAAGTCGGGGTATATGGTAGGTGATAATTTTGGCAGGCCGTTGTTGAGTCGTAGTAGATGTGGAGTGGACTCCTCTGCCTCCCTGCAGGTCCAGAGCCACGGCCTCCCCTCAGCCCCTCCACAGCCTCTCCCCATCCAGGCCGGCGGGGCCCCGCTCCACCTCCCGCAGGGTCCGCCCGGCTCGGGCCCCGGTACCCTCGGAGACGGACAAGTCAAGGTAAGGATAACCTCAAAGTTGGAACTGTTTCAGCACCGCAGACTTCTACTGACAACAGAAAAAACGCATAGAATGTGTCCGAAATTGGTACCTATTCCCTATATAGTGCACTATATAGGCCGCATGCCATTTTATAGAGGTGTCCGAATATGCCATGTACACTATATAGTGCACTCAAGGGGACACATTAAAATGACCTAAACGACGAACATGGTACGGCAGGAGTTAAGGGCGACCAACTACTGCACATAGATATAAATGTAAGTACTTTTGACTTTCTGTGATGATTGTTGAAACTCAATTTGCTGTTGAGTGCACTATAAGTGAGTGCACTACATAGGCCGTGGGGGACCGGGAGCAGCGTGGTGCAGCATATTATATTACAAAATCTCGACTGATTGTTTGGTAAGAATATTAATTGTGTTTCCGATCAGCTAATCGATTTGATTAATGATTAACATCCCTAGTTCAAATGGTTGGTGCTGAAATAGTTAAAGGCCACATAGTTGTTTCGGGGAATACCTTTCGGAGACTACAGCATAAGCTTAGTTACCTGCGCCGAGCAAGTTATGTTTTCGGTTGCGTTTGGTTGGTTTGTCTCCAAGTTGTGCACAGATCTGAATGAAACTTTGCAGTGTTGTTGGAAATGACAAACGGAAGAATTGGTTCAATTTTGGGGCATTTCTGTAGCCTATAAGTAACCTAATCATACTTAATCACCAACTTGCAGATGGATCGCTGGCGCTTGCCTTGGTCACCTGACCAGACTTCCGGGTCGCAACAGCTGCTGGGAAGTGTAGTTGTGCTGAGCATGTTCGCCGGTGGCGTCAATCGCAATCACGCTACTCTAGGAGCACTTGCATTGATAATGGGTTGCCACTAGCACTTAAGTTGTCGGGACTATTTTCTTGTACCACTGTGGCGCAGGTTTGCAATATCTGAGTGCTTCTAATTTCTCGCTGTAATCAAGGTTGTAAAGTTTTTAAATCTTTTTTTTTTGCAGCTTAAAGCGTCCATGCCCAGCCGCCTCATCGCTCCGGCACCAGCCTCCAACCAGGCCCACCTTCCGGCCCCACCCAAGATGACGGTCACCATGGAGAGCAATTTGACCCCCACCCCATCCATCCCTGTGGCCACCATCAGCAGTCAGCAGGTAACCATTCATTCACTAACCCATTATGAAATTAATCGACAACCAATGCAAAAACCGATAAAGAAGGAATTTAACCCTAGCAGAGTGGTTTTGAACCACTGTATTTAAACGAACATTTAACCAATTTTTTTGTTTGAATTATTCACTATTTTGGAAAAAAGGAGCCAAAATGTGTATAGCAATGATTTTGTTTTATAGTTTTTATCCCTGGTTATTTGACACATGGAAAATTACCTAAAAGTCGAGCCTGATTCAGGTGCCGCTATCTGAGGGCTAATCTGTCATTTATTGCAACACCTATAGACGGCGGGTACTTCCAGTAAATCTTCTACCTTGAATATGACATCCGGTGCCGTTACGTCACTGTGTTCTGACTTATTTTTGAACTTGTCAATTTAATGGGACAGCACACACCTATTCATAAAAGATGGTGGTAACTTGCGCTGTGCTATTCCACACGCAAAAGTTCTAGTGTGGATCTATGCCCCACATGTTTTGCCCGTGCCAAACACTTGCCAGTGATGTTTACCTACTTGTATTGTTGAATTCCAATTTTATCCAACAAGACTTGGATAAAAAAAAATTGCTGACGCTACGCACTATTAGTCCACACAGATTCCATATTAAAGGATGTTATTGAGGAAAAATTAAGATGAACAAAACATTAAAATATGGTATGAAATTAATTGCAACATTTTTTTCAGAGTAAGTGTAGTTGAAGTTTAATTAAAAAATATATATATTTGAAGTTGACAACGTTAATCTCTTCCTCTCTGTGACTATTTTGGGTATTTCCCCAAGGAATATACAACCGATTAGTCTGCTAATTGTTTTTATAAAAATCTGCTACGAATTAACTATTTAAAATAATCGTTAGTAGCATCTCTTGTTGAGATAATCTGTGTGAGATATTATATCCCATTTTAGGGAGGATTTAATATCAAATTTGTAAATCAAATATGTAAAAATACATTATTTTTTTAGGCTGACATTACTCAACTGGTGTGGTAGAGTAACAACCAGTCAGTGCTATTTGACAGTGTCATGAACCACACAAATCAGTTTGAGCTCCTAAACACAGCCAGAATCAATCCATATATAAGACTCACTGGACTATAAGGCACACTTTGTTTTCTGAGAAAATTAAGGGATACTGAGTGTGTAAAATATGTCACTTAGTAACCCCTGGCTGTCCCCCTGACAGGGTCACTCTGGAAACCTGCACCAACTGATGCCAGGCTTGCCAGCCAACATCCAGATCATCCGCGGTGGGACACCCGTCCAGATCGGAGCCTCCGCCGTCCCACCACAACCCTTCACGTCCCACCTGCCCCGCGGTGAATAACCTGCACAATGGAAATAGTTCCTATATGAGATTTATATATTTTTAAAATTATTTGGTTTCGTTTTCTAATTAAAATCAATTTTGGCGTAGGCTCCATTTTACTGCCAGGGTTAGTCATGAAAGTGAGACGAGAGAGATCTGGGAAGGTCGGCGGAAGTGGAGAATCGCGACACTGCCTGTGAACTAAGTCACAGGTACCATGCGTGTGATCGGTGTCTTACTGACTGTGCCACAGAGCCAGCAAACCGATTATGAGATCTTGGAGGGGCAATACCGATATTGATAAATAATAGGCAGCTGACGCAGAATTGTCGGTGGCTTTGTAACCAACAATCAATTCATTCTGGATGCCAATTCTTCGTCGTTCAACACTTTGTCTCTTCCCATCCGCTTGGCGTTTCGGGGATTTGTGGTGCCGCTACAAGTGTCAACTAGTTCCATACTGTGTGGTTATTGTACTTTTCTTTATAAAACCAGTCGGTCTCATCACGGCAGGTGCTGCAGCAGCCGCCGTGATGTCCAGCACCAAGAGTGTCCTGAGGCCGGCAACCGGACCCAACACCGGTCCAGCCCAGCCCAACGTACAGCACATCATACACCAGAATATACAGGTACACTGGACTAATGCACTGTACATCATACACCAGAATATACAGGTACACTGGACTAATGCACTGTACATCATACACCAGAATATACAGGTACACTGTATCAGAAGATTAACAGCTGAGCAGTTCAGCGTCATCACAATTTGCAAACATTTAAAACGTGTTTTGTACTATTTGTCTTTTATTTAATTTTGAGCAGATACTTTGCTCCCGCTAGAGAAAGCCATGGCAAGTGTGTGTCAGGCCGTATACATGTTGCTCCACCCTGTGAGGCGCAGCGGTGGTTTGGTTTGGAGCCCCTTCCGGCATACCCTCCTTGGCGGAATATTTGCACAACATTCGAATGTTAGCTGCCACCCGAATGTCACCCCGATTTTTACGCCTCAAATATTGCGGGATGAACACGCAACAGCAAACAGCAGGGGCCTCGGAAAGGGGCCTGTGTGTCTACGTGTAAAAGGGCATTTGTCCCTTGCACCCTGGTGCAGCTTTATTCATACATCCGCCAAAGCGCACCGGGATTCGCTTTGAAGAGAACAGAGATTGCTTCAGAGACGCGGCCTCGGCTCCCTTCAAATCGGTGTTTAGCCCGCACCACAATTCAGGTGTTTGTTTTCCAGACCGATACATAAAGTCCGCCAGACTTGGTTTAGTTCGAACTAAAGGTGGCAGGTGTGAATACACCCGAAAAGAAAGATGTCTGTCGTCAAATGAGTCTCGCTTTGTGGGATACACACCTCCTCACCCCCCTTCGCTCTGGCAGGTGCTACTGGGCCTTGCCCACAACAACCACCAGACTTAAAAACAGTGTCTTCCCTCGTGCATGATGTTACAGCATATGTCTCCTTGGACTGATAACTATTTGCAAACTTGTCATAGTCCACCATGACCCTGTAAGGCACCCCTAGGCCCTTGCTACTGAGATTTTACCGGCTACTGTATCATTTTATCTCCTTGTTTATCTGTTATGTTTTTATTTAATATTTGTATTATTATTATTATTATTATTATTATTATTATTATTATTATTATTATTATTATTATTATTATTGTGTGTCCACCCGAGCGTCTATTGTGTCTCAACCATAGACTATATAAAATATATATATGTATATAAAAATGGACACCACATTCGTTTTGATGTCCTTTCCTACTTCCAGGTTGGTATGGGCCTCAGGCTGGTGGAGCCTAGTCTCAGAAAAGCGAGGCCTATGGGAATTCCAATACAAATATTCCAATCTTGGCAGCCTGTTTTAACCTATTTAAAGATCTGATTTTTGAATGTTTATTGTCGGGATAATTATCGGTTAATTGTTTGAGGGGGTCAGATTTGGCGGTAATATTTTATTTCAGCTCCCATAGGATCCCATTCATTCTGACTCTGTCGTTGGTACCCCTAGCGGACAGTATCACTGAAAGAAGTCGCGTGTGGGGTGTCTCTCTCGTATACTGTATAGCTCTCTCTATCTCTTTTTGTCCCGGATATACGTGTACTTTCAACAACGCTGGCGCGCAGTCGGCGGCACAACCCGAGGTCGTTTACAGCAATGGGGAGACGTCATGCACGCTGCGTCTACTTTATATAGTCTCAACCCTAATTCCATGTGTATATTGATTCAATTGCATCATAGCCATATTAGTGAATTTCCAGAGTGAATATGGTAGTTATTTAATTACGTACGTAGATGAAGTAAAAAATGTAATCTTTCTTGTGTTCTTCCATAGTCCCGACCAACCGTCAGCACAACCACCACAGCAGTTATGCCTACAGTGGTGGCTCCCATCTCCGCTACCAGGACTCAGTCACCAGGCATCGGGGTCACCCACACCACGGACATGGTTCACGGGTATGTAGGACCATCTATTTTTTTTTTCTTCCACGCACACACATCCCGCCCACTCCCCACACGGGGAGTAACTAGGATGTGCTGACTCGTAACATTAAGGGAACACATTTACTGCAACGCCAACTGCCAGAGACCGCTCTGATGCCGAGCGTAATGAACATTATTGATCTTCAGCTATTTCAGTTTTCTCCAAGCGCCGGGCCAGGTTTGACTTTAATTTATTTTAAATATATTCGTGTGCAGGGGAAAGGGAGACATGTCCATATTTTGCCCCAAACGCCTCCGATCCCTCGCCTCCGGGGGACTTGTCACATGCCCTGTCTTCAAATGCAACGGCACAGACTAACGGACAAAGCGGTGGCATGTTTGAGGCAACATCGTAGCGGCAGACGCCCAAACCGTTGGAATCCGCAAGACGATCATTCGCAGTATTTTGCTCCTAAATGTTTCCTTATTATTTAGAAACTTTCTAAGC
The DNA here is from genome assembly GCA_900302395.1 of Bregmaceros cantori. Taxonomy (NCBI): domain Eukaryota; kingdom Metazoa; phylum Chordata; class Actinopteri; order Gadiformes; family Bregmacerotidae; genus Bregmaceros; species Bregmaceros cantori. The sequence continues at coordinate 14,348 of OMKY01061906.1, read as the reverse complement.
CCAGTTCGCGTTTGTTGTGAACGCATGGTAAGGCGTTTTGAGGGGGTAGTACACTAAGCCCCTTTTCCACTGGTTTACTTACTCAGGGAGGGGTGTCACGCGCAGATGTGCAGGGGAGCACTGTCATCAAAATTGAGTTTGGAAAATTTGGCACCACCCCTTTGTGGCCATGTTAAAAACAGTGGAAACACGTTCCCATTTAAACTGAACTAAACTTAACTGAGATGCGGCGTAATGTGCCTTGATTTTTTTTTGTAGTGAAGTGGCTTAAAGAGGGCCAACAATGGATCACGGGGACAGAGACGAGAGTATTGTGTAGACAGATATCTATACTTGGTCCTTGACGTTGGTTGAATATGGGTTCTACTCATTTGAATGGTCAGTAATGGCCACACTAATCCAGTTTGCTCTGCTGGCTGTAGGCGCCCAGGGCTGACCATCCACCCACCGCCCGCCACCATCAGCATCCAGCGGCCCCAGGTGTCCCGCGAGGCGGCTGCTCGCATCACCCTGCCGTCACATCCCCCTCTGGGAGCGCCCAAACATCAGCAGCCCCACACCATGACACAGGTCACTGCCTTTAACACCTCGATTACTACATCAATCACAATCAATTGTCTAATCTGCTTCTTAAAGGCCTGAAAAACGCTCACATTTTCATCGCAGGTCAAAACATTTCCCTTTTTTACCAATTTATCTTTGTTTTAAGCTTTTGTTTTACTTTCTTACTTACTTACTTATGCTCTTCGCCCCCAATGGGGCATTGTTTTACTTTCACTTGTTTGAAATCAATACAAATTGACATGGTTTTGAGAATCAAATGTGATTGTCCTTTTTGGGGCGTTTTGAAGTTGTTCTAATTTTTTTCTCATAGTGGTCTAAAAAAATCAGAACTGTAACTTAGTAATTCCTTCAAAAACTCTGCCAATTGCAAATGATCAATTAAAGGTGGATGATCTACTGGGAAATCCATATCGCCATATCGCATATTTACTGTATTTCGGCAAGCCTGCAAACTCAGCGCATTTATTGCACAGAGCATAACAAGCGTAAATTCAGGACCCTGCATAGCTCTTGCACTGCTGAAGGGCCGTCTACACGATGCCGGTCTGGGGGTAAAAGGTGGGGGCCATCGGTACAGTGATGCCAAACCCCCTTATCGTCCACACCAAGCAGGCGTGCAGGTGAGCAAAACCGCGGGGGAGGTAGTTTGCTCAGCGGCGTCGGCAAGGTGTGGACACTGGCTCCCCGCTGGGCTCGGCTTTGTGCCATGTGAGTGACAGGCCTGGCATCTCGAACGTAAACATTCACCCAAAAAACTCAGAGGATTATTTTTTTTTATAAGGATTATTATTATGTGAGGAGGCTGAAGTTGGCTCCACATTTGCCGGCGCCGTGTGAATGTGGGGCCAACTTCAGTTTCCTTGTGTTCAACACACACACACACACACACACACACACAACAGCAGTACATATTTTCACTCGGCATGTAAACACAAATGAGCCACTTCAGACTTTTAATGAGCTATTTCACTTTTTACGTGATGCTTATTTTTATTTCTAAAACATGTTGAAATAAAATATTAATTCCCAGCACCCGGTGGAACACAGAGTACAGCGATCGGCCGTTGATAGCATGCTAGCAGCAAACGCCTGCTCGCCTGACGGCAAGCACGGCAAAATGGGTTAGCATCCAATAATTCCAGGAGAAGTTCGGTCCGCTCCGTGTAGCGTGGCGCTAACTATCAGCACTGTTGACATGCTCGATGAGCGGCGCTATGGCCTCGATGTACTGTGCCGAAACTATCAATCCCTACAAAACCTTGGCACCAAACTCCTAACATAACGGTAACCCAAACCCCTAACATTAACCATAACATCCTAACACATAATCATAACCTATTCATAACCCCTAATTTTAACCCTCGTCTCCTAATCCTACATGTTACCTAACCCTAACAAACTGAGCGGACCGCACTTTTTGATGCACACTACACACCATACCCTGAGTGACTGTGTGGCTTATTTTTCTACAGTTCCGGTTAAAATGTTCTACAGCGCACAGCGCACCTACTGGTGAGGCATGTGTATTGCATCGGTTCAGGGTGCCTCTGCCGGTGTAATGTAGACGCCCGAGAATTTCACACCCCCCCACTGCGCGGAAGCAAGCCCCCCTAATCCCCCCAAAACTGCTCGGTGTAGACGACCCCTGAGAAGCTGGCCCTGAGTGTATTAGAAGTTCAATAGCTGTCAAGGGGGCTGTATTTACATGCATTCGATTGCATTAGTTACGTTCTGTGCAATAAATTGGCCCAGGCTGCAGGTGCGTGTCATTGATCTGTTAAACAGGATAATGCTGTCCTCTAGTGTGTATTAAATTGAGGCCAATGCTGATTTGATGTGTTCCTTTCCAGAAGTCCATCTTCAGCCCCGTGACCCCTGTAGCTGCTGCCACTGTCGCTCCCATCGTGGCTACAAATACTGTGCCCTCCACCACCAGCATGGGTATGACACACTGGGAGTTAGCCTCTCGCTAGGGGCGTCAAGATAAATACAGTGCCCTCCACCAGAGTTGGACGATATTTCCATCGTGAACCAACCGGCGATTGCCGATGTATTCGTGCAGACTCAGCAAGGCACCTTTTAACGCTCCTGTCGGCAGGGCCTAATCAGCCCGACCGAAGCCAGCAGTCACGTGGAAGCGCAAGCTCTCTCTCACACACACACACACACACACACACACACACTTTGTGTTACATATGTTGAATGTCACATGTTTCACGGCTTTTTGTTATTGACATGTAATGAGCTGTTTGCAAAATATTTGCTTATTTTAGGTATGAAGGAATGGCTTGGTTTATTTATTGTTGTGTTCCGACATTACTGTTCCGACAGCACTATTCTGGCTATTTTTTTTTTTCACCGGCGCATTAGTATAACATTTTTAAAAAGCCGCTCAAAGTCATATTTGAAAGCCGCCCGGCTCTATGCAAGATGGCGTACGCAACGCCTGTCAAGCTTGGTGAAGCTTTTTCAATTCGACACTGAGGAAGAGGAGTTGGGTGTATTCAGTGGTGCGGAGTAAAGCAATCAAAATTACAGGTTTGTTTTGACAATCGGTTGTGTTTGGGTGCCGTTCGGAAACTGATTCATCATTCTGTTCAGTTAAACTAAATATTCAGTTCAGTAGATGGATGACCGGCTGATATAAATACCGCGTGCGCTCAAGGGTCCGGAAAATACGGTATTTGATGTTCTCTATTTGAAATGGTGAGAATTTAGATGTTTGACCTGATTGGAGTCCTGAAGCAGACCATTCTACCAGCTTCCATAACAGTCTGTCTGCCTCTGTCCAGGCTCGGCTCCGCACTCTCAGATGGCAAGCAACACCATCGTTACCATGACCATGGCCCCCCACTCCGGCTCGCACGCCCCGGCTGCCACCACCTCTGCCATCCCAGTCGGTGAGCAACTTAAGGGCGTTTTCACACAAGGAAAGTGGTTCGCCCTTTAGTCTGGACCAAAGTATCCGTGGTTTAATTCGGCTGCTATTCACACTGTATTTCAAGAGGACCAAATGATGGAGCCCCAGCACACTGTCAGGGAAACTCTTTTTGCTTTTTTCGTATGTCCTGCTTTTACTAACAATACACAGTAATTACCTGCTCACAAATATGTGTTCCTCTTTATCAAAACGCTGTTTTTCTCATTGAAATAAAAAGTGCCATCCTGTTATTCCACCTGACGACCCTAGAGGGCAATAATGCATCATAATTAGAGGTCGTCTCTCAGACGGAAGCATGCGATTTCATAACAATGCGTAAGAGTTTCATTAACTTTTTTATTTTTATATGTTTAACTCTGAACTGACCGTGGATTTAATTCATTTTAGTTGAAGATACAACAATAATGCTAAACTGTTTACAAGCGGCTGCGCTGTATTTCGGTGAGTATTTTCCTCGATGCTTCATGCTGACGCGGTTTGACGGCGGTCTCACTGTGTGTCTACATGTAAAAAGGTGTTTGTCCCTCGCACCCTGGTGCGGCTTTATCAACAGATTTGCTGAACCACACTAGAATTTGCTTCGAAGGGGACAGACCTCGTCCCTGAAGCGATCTTGGTTTGCGTGTTTAACCCACACCGGAATTCGGGGGTTTGTTTTCAGACCAGATCGAACTAAAGCTGTGATTACACCCTAACTTATTTTACTTGCATTTCTGACTTTTCCACTCCCACACTGAGGAAGAGGAGTTTATCGTTTCAGTGACAAGGAGTAAAGCAATTAATAACTGTTGTTTTGCCGTTATGACAAGCAACGTTATTTTCGGACTCCGTTCAGAAAATGATCAGCTCAGTTCTGTTCAGATAAACTTAATATTTCAGTAGATGGCGGCAGCTTTTAGGCTGGTGTGACTTATATAAATAGTTTTCCATGTTTTCTTGAAAATGACGGGCTTGTGCTGCCCAGTAGCTCAGTTGGTTAGGCAGAGCGCTGGAAAGCACGCATATGCTTCGATGGCGCGGTGAGTCGGTGGTTCGAATCTCGCCACCGACGTATTTCCCGCATGTCTGCCCCCCCATCTTCACCTGTTTCCGCTAACCCTATATTGATCACCTAATAAATAAAGCCTGGAAAAAAACATCCTGAATGGGCTGAGAAACAAAAAATGACGGGGTGCGGCTTTTAGGGTTGGGGTCTTGAAGTAAAATGTAATTGGTTGTAACATCACAGTCTCTGTTCTCCAGCCAAGGTGGTCCCCCAGCCCATCACACACACCTCTCCCCGCGTGCCTCCAGACTTCTCTGGGGAGAGGACCAGTCTCATCCCCATGCCAGGACACAGATCCTCTCCTAACGCTGTGACGATGGAAGCACGCAGTGACAACCGGTCAGTATCCAGTACATATGTTATTCTGTCCATACAAACTTCCATATTCAAACCCGTCACTCTGTTACAAAAATGACTCCACAATAGACAAGTTTACGTGCGAAACACTGGGGGGAGTCATTTTGTGCCGCGCTTCTGTAGGTCACTTCCGGTGCCTATATGTATGTATATAAAGTCTGGTGGAAGTCCGGGGTACGTGGACACAAAAAGACACAAAACGCACACCAATTAAAAATCCGACCAATAGATGTCGCTATGTGACCAGTTATACATCACACTCCTTGGTTCGTTAATTTTTTTGTATAAATATTGATGAAATACAGTCAAACTCCTACTTGAAGTTACTCACCGAGTGGTCACGTGTTCTTTTGGACCAATAGGCTGGCTGCTTCTACTAGTACTTTTAAAAGGAATGAGACAATGGAACGGGTTGAACTGATTATTAAATCATGCGCTTGTGGGTCACAGATCCGCATGAGAGCATTTGGGTGAGAAATAGCACACCGCAAGTTACCACCACAATTTTTAAATAACCCTGTAGGTGTGAGCTCCCACCGAATAGTCATGTTGAAAAAATAATCAAATACACGGCACATAAATGACACTGGAAGTGACGTTCATACACCGGAAGTACCCCCCGAACTCTATTTATGCTTGGCCTCAATTTATGGTCTTTGATACTACTACAGCCTTCTGTTAACAATGAATGAAATTTGAACTATTTATTTATTACTATTTATTAGAAAATGGCGTTACGCTATTATGTCCTTTCATTTGTTTTTACATCTTTGGGGAAAAATGAGGCATGTTTCAATCATGCAAACCATTTAAAATGTTGATCATCTGTGGTTATTAATTATGCATTAATGATGTTTGTTCTCTTGTATTTGGATATATATTATATCTTATTATTTTTATTTTATGTTTCATTATATTTTATGACTGCGTAATATTATTTTGTGATTATTACTATGCATGTTCTACTATACTGTTATTTTTACTGTAGTATATTCACAGTGTCATTATATTTTCCTTACTATATTATATTTAATGTACCAGGGTGTGAACCAAGTGTCCGAAGTCAATTTCCAATTGTTTTATCCATGATCCGGCAATAATAGCCATTCTGATTCAGGACAATGGAGGCGTGACTCTACAAGTCACATTTCCATAACATTACCTATGCCAAACCATTGTTTCTTTTTCTTTTTTTAATCGCTATTAAAATATTGCTTGGTCAGGGGTCCGCGTTGGCCGAGTGGTTATGGACACCGCATCTAACGCGATCCCATTCAGGTTAGTGGCGCTGTGTCTACCGCAGTGTCGCGAGTTCGACTACGCTCGTCGACTTGTCTGCACTGTCTATCCCCGATCTCTTCAACCCAGTTTCTGACTAATCATATCCAATAAAGATGAAAAACCGTGCTGACGCCGGGAAAAAAATACTTAAAAAAAATATGTATATATCGCTTGGTTGCAGCTCGAAGCGCACACACACCACTAATGTAATGTGTTCACTGCTCCTCCTTCAGGTCATCCGTGCCGGTGCAGTTCCAGTATTTCTTGCCTACCTACTCCACTTCGCCGTACCACTACACCCCCATCACTAGCTCTGTCCCTGCTCTCAGACAGTACCCTGGTCAGTTACTCCACTTCTCTGTACCACTAACCCCCATCACTAGCGCTGTCCCTGTCAGTTACTCCACTTCTCCATATCACTAACCCCCATCACTAGCTCTGCCCCTGTCAGTTACTCCACTTCTCTAACACTAACCCCCATCACTAGCTCTGTCCCTGCTCTCAGTC
>OMKY01061878.1:5877-17153 GCA_900302395.1 Bregmaceros cantori | reverse complement strand
CACCCACACATACCCCCCCCCCACTCACACTGTACTTCAATCCCAGCGAGTTGTAAAAATGATTTGCTTGCGGGTGGAGGACACAAGTTTGCAGTGAATACCGCCATAGAGACCGCGAATTGGGGGGTGAGGGGGGAAATAAAGAAAGAACGGCAGAGGAAAGAAGCTGTCGACGCCAAAGCGAGACTGTACACCAAACAAAAGAGAGGAGCGACACTCCACTACGGCGACAACCGTGAAAGAACAGGAGAGCGCGCGCGCGAAGGAGTGGCACTCTCCGGGAGGGAAAAGTTGAAAGGTGACGGCCAGCTGCGAAGACAGGTAGGCGGCTTTCGCGCCCATTTTTTTTGTCCCGACGCGTGCATGCTTGTTGGCGCGCAAACATGATTTTTGACTTGCCGGGAGTGCGGTTGCCATGAATGGCTTCAAACAAGAGGACGGTGGCATGGCGTTCGTGCTGTTTCGCGATGAATGGCAAGGTGTGCTGCATATCGTGTCTTCAGTGTGTGTGTGTTCATGTCCATGTGTGCGCGCGTACGTGCGTGGGTGAGTGTGTGTGTGTGTGTGTGCGTGTGTGGGTCGGGGGTGAAGCGCTCACGCAGACCCCGCGGTGGTGGTGGTGGTGGCGGCGGCGGGGGTGGGGTTTTATGCGTCCACAAGTTTGGAGTTGTTTCCATCAGGTCAATGCTGCTCTGGTGATGCGCGGGTCTCGCCACGCGGCGTTTGGTGCAGTGACTTGAAATCACTGTCTGTGCGCACGCGTGAGTGCGTGTCTATGCGAATACGTGTATCCGTGCGTGTGCGTGTGTGTCTGCGCGTGTGCGTTCATCTGTGTCCGTGGGATTGTGATGTGTCCCTGCGTGTACATGTTGAGGACAAGTTAGGGGAAACCGCAGTGCTATATTGCAGCGTTTTCTTCAGAACACTATAGCTTTCAAAAGTTACTTGGGCATATATTGGCTGTCCAGTGGGCAAATCACTTCATATGCAAACTACATTGCATATGAACGATATGTTTAGCTGTGTGGTTAGTAATTCGTTAACGATTACTAGTTACATACGGAAACGATCCATATGCCTCTTTCAAAGCTGAAAGTGATACATTGTGTGTGTATGGATCTACATACGTACGTGTGTGTACGCATCTCATGGACTGATATTATCAATATCTACAGAATTTACTTATGCATTGTATTACCATTACTGCAGTTAGCCCAAGATAAGTCATTATCCTCACTCCACTAACATTGTTCCTCTCTTGTCTTTTCACTACATCACTCCCTTTCTCATCTCTTTTTGCCTCTCTCCCTCTCTCTTTGTCAACTATGTGAACTACCAATGATATCAATCTTCATGGAATTAACAACTTCCCACTCACGCTGTTGGGAATACGATTTGGTTGTTGCTAATCTCAGAGCTTTGTACACATTAGTGAGCAACATAGTTAGTAGTTTAGGCCAAATAAATTATTGGTATGTGATGACACTATCTTTAGCACACACATTGGTTGCGTGTTTACATGTATGAGTATTCATTGTGACTATTTTGTGGTTCATGGTCTACACCTCTATTTATCTGCTCCACTTTATCCATTTATCCATTTATCCGCTTCCATCTAGACTAGGGCGGCAACTAACGATCATTTTAGTAGTCGACTAGTTGCAGATTATTGAAACGATTAGTCGATTAATAGGTTGGATAATTCCTTATAAAAATACCCCAAATTCTCACAGCAAGCGACTATTATGAGAAATGAATCCTGTTAACTTGAAATCTAGTCAAATTTGGCTCTTTTTTAACCATCTAATGTACAAAGATTAAGTTACATCCTCTGACAACAAAGGTACTACGTGTCGTTTATACTGAAATATTTTAATGACTTTCTTCATATTCATGTGTTTTTATAGTCAATTATGTCCATTTAATGTTTCATATCTTCTGAACAAATATCAAATTTGTGTGGATAAATAGGGGAAACATCAGCTCAAAACTGCTGACAATAACAACTATTCGACAACGATTATTTGCTGATTATCGATTATTAGATTAGTCGTCGATGAATTTAATAATCGATTAGTCACTGATTAATCGACTAATAGTTGCAGCCCTAATCTAGACATTGCGGTACGGCCAAGTTCAGCCCATTAAAACAGTGGTTCGTCTCTGTCTTGGTGAGATTCTTCACTTTCAATGAGCTCATTTGGAGCTTCAATGTCTTTGGGTTCAAGGTTTCTATTCTCACTACAAACATACACAAGGAATTTAGAAGGAAATAATTGTTACCCGTGGTGCTTGCGCCACTTACCAGAGATTAGCGATAGGGGGGGCGATACTGCCTCGTAAGATGCTGGGCGGCGGTCTCTGGACAGGAAGCTATGAAGAAGAGCTAATGCTAACGACTAGCACCTGTAGCTTCCTTTATACATTTATACTGCAGGCTGTGTTCGACTCCGCCTGCTTTCATTATCCTGGACCAGAGGCTGAGTATCATGCTATTTTACCATACAATAGTTATCCACTCTGCCTCTTAAAAGCTAGCGGTTATGATTTCTGCCGGCAGGCATGTGTCAATGCTAAATGCGATATTTTCCACACCTGTCTGTACGTGTGTTTTGCTATCGTCAATTCAGCTTACCATTACGTGCAACTCAACAACTCCGTACAACAACTCTTCTCCAATCCTCATTGTTTGGACATCGGCTGGTTGGTCATTGATTAAAACACAACGACGAGTTGGCGACCGCTTCAAGTCGCTATATACTCGTACAAATTTAATTCCATCGTGTGATATGAGATCAGCTGGTTGGCCAGATCGAATCGAGTTGCATATGCGGTCCATCTGTATTGATCTAAATTATTATTGTGAGTCCCCATTCCTGCTCACATGATTCTGCCAGTAGCTCTGGTGTTTTGTGAGAGTTCAAACAACACTCTCCTTGGGCTTAATGCCTAGTAGGCATTGTATCCAGTACCACAAAGAACGCGCCTTTAACTTACATCCATACATCCATACTTCCATATTGCATGTTCAATGGTAGTTCTAACAACTACCACCAGGAACCGTAACAATAATTGGATTATTACAATTTTTACATACATTGGGAGGTGCTATTTATTGGGATTTAATTCAAATCTATTGCTGAAATTGTTTCTATCGTTATAATATAAATGTTCTTTGTATTTGATGGCGACACTCATGCAATATGCCCCAAGTCAAAGCTATTGTTGAGGTTCAAATTCGCATACATTCATAACAATTTTTCATGAACTCATGCTATTTAGAGCTCATCCAATTGGCAAATATCCATCCATTGGACTGTATTTGTGCATGGTGATGCTTTTATTGAATACTTTAATTTAAAGTTTATTCGACATTCTTCATACCACGGTGGTCCCACTTCTAGTTGAGTCAGGATTACTTTCAATGTCGGACAATGTTATCAATGTCAGACTTTGTTAGGGAGATCCACAATTGTGCTGGCGTCCGGTGATGGCTTGACGTGTGGCCACTGACACTATGCGTGTCCACCGTGTCCAACTTGTTCAAATTTCAGTTCAAATTTTAGTCAAATGAATTTGTTCATTCATCGTTCATAGGTCATCATTTTGAACTATGAACAGGTCGTTCCCCAAAATGAATATTATTATTTTTTCATTCTTACAGTAGGGGCTGGGTTTGATTCTCAGAGGTGGATAGAAACGGTGCAGTTTGGAATGTGTTTTTGGCTTTATCGGTGTGTTTTCGCTTGGAAGGAAATCTGACATGAGCAAATTCTTAACGAAAACACAACTCAGTTCAATAACTTCAAAAAAGAGTGCATTCACATTTCTACATTCATCAAGCATAATTGAATGTCTCGCTCACGTTCAACTAAAATATGAAAGTGTTCATGAATTATCATCCTTTGAACATGTTCGGGTATAACACTGCCGATGTTTATCTGTTGGCTTTGATGCCCTCAAAGCTACTTGCGATGGATACTTGCCAAGCCGATATTGGACACCCCTCTCGGCTCTCACACACACTGCCTGATCTCGATAGGAAAGTCATTCTGATTTCTGACTGTCCCATAACAAACATGAGAAATGAGTGTATCATGAAAGAACCATCTCCCCGCTCATGCACTCATAATGGGTATGTATTACTGATTCAAAATTTGAATTTCCTCCAAACGGCATCAAACTGAACATGGCGCATACATGATAAAGTTGAACCTAAAAATTTTGTCCGTTTCAGACTTCTATGTCCTTTAGGCGGAACAATGGCCCAAGCCAGACATAAATCATACTATAGTGTTTATCCTGGCCCTTAGACAGCAGTACTCTGCACTTCCATTCAGTTAGCATGCAATTACCTTGATAATTGTGTGCATATCCTTCATGGAAGAATTTGTATCCTTTGTCGCTGTTTGTTTTGTGGGTGATGGTGTATTCTTCCACGATTTTGCCATGTTGGCAAAATTAATTTTTGGTAATTCCGTGAGTGAAGCCGGGAAGACCCTCCTGTCCATTTTTCCATTTAACCATACCAGCTGTGATATTGTTGTTGTTTTCTTGATGTTAAGATGGAAGTGGACGCCCCCCTCGTGACGTAGTTCTGCTTGTTGGTAAAAAAAAATCTATTGGGATTGCAAATGAAAAATGTATTTATATCCCCAAGACATGGAGCGGTGCAACACGCGATTCTTGTCAGATTTCCCCTCTCTCAATATACGACTCTGGCTCTGTATTAGGGCTGCAATGATTAGTTGATTAATCGATGACTAATCGATTATAAAATGAATCAACAACTAATGCAATAAACTATAATCACTAAGGAGTTGAATCATTGTTATTTTCAGCAGTTTTTTTCCACCACCACCGCCAATTGATCTACACAAATTTGATATTACTTAATAATTTTTGAAAATCCAGAATATGATTAATAACAATTCAACATTATTGATAGAAAAAAATGAATATGAAGAAAACCATCAAAATATTAGCATAAAAATGAAATGTAATGAGTTTGTGTTAAATTGTAAAACTAAATTGTTGCATTGTTGTACATTTGTTGGCTATTGTGAACCAACATTTACTACATTTCAAGATTAATTTCTGTGTCGCTGTGAATATTTTGGGATTTTTTGAAAGGAAAAATATCTAAACGATTAAGTTGATTAATCGTTTCAATAATCGTCAACTAATGGACTATTGAAGAAATCGTTAGTTGCAGACCTACTCTGTATCACAGTACACATAGTTGTCCACTGACTTATCTGTCCACTGATGTTATTTGGTTAACTGACTTGTGATGTCATACTGGATAGCAGCTGAGTGGTCAGGTATAGAGAGAGACGTGGAGAAACCGTCGTGGATTGGACAGTCTATGTACAGGGACAGTCTATGTACAGGGACAGTCTATGTACAGGTGACAGTCTATGGACAGGGACAGTCTATGTACATGGACAGTCTATGGACAGGGACAGTCTATGTACAGGGAAAGTCTGTGGACAGGGACAATCTATGTTCAGGTACAGTCTACGGACAGGGACAGTCTATGTACAGGGACAGTCTATGGACAGGGACAGTCTATGTACAGGGACAGTCTATGGACAGGGACAGTCTATGTACAGGGACAGTCTATGTACATGGACAGTCTATGGACAGGGACAGTCTATGTACAGGGAAAGTCTGTGGACAGGGACAATCTATGTTCAGGTACAGTCTATGGACAGGGACAGTCTATGTACAGGGACAGTCTATGGACAGGGACAGTCTATGTACAGGGACAGTCTATGTACAGGGACAGTCTATGGACAGGGACAGTCTATGGACAGGGACAGTCTATGTACAGGTACAGTCTATGGACAGGTAGACAATACAAATGTATTTTTTGCGCCCCATTCAGAGCTTTATTCAGGATTGGCTGGAAAAAGGGTGAAGAAGGGGGAGGAGACATGCGGCAAAGATCGGGAAGAGGAAGCGACCCCACAATTCTGCGTGCCACACATATGGCATTTGTGTGCTTTGCAGTGTACTCACTCTTACAGGACTGAGCTACTGCGGTGCACAAAATTGTAGTGATTATTAACCTGAAACATTGTGGATATTTCAAACGTTGAACAACATATTCAACACATTTAAGCAGAGGAGTGACCAAACAAGGGAACGGTTAATCACTGTCGATTAATCGATTATCAAATTAGTTGCCGATTATTTCAATTATCGTTTAGAATCGATTTATCAGTTGTAGCTCTAATCCATTTATTTTCGAACTTGACTTGTGACGACGGAACATGCACTGACTGTGCATCAAACAATGGGCTACAGTAACCCGTGATGAGGGAACATGTTGTGAGTTGAGCGAAATGTCTCGACCCTGAGACATGGATTGGCTTTAGATCATCGTCAAAACAAACGTTTATTGGGGGATGTATGGTTCTGTGGTGCAGTCGTTTAGAACTCTGCATCCAGCCCCATTCATAGTCTTGTGACTGTGACTTAGTTCACAGCGCCGTGAGATCACTTCCCCTCGTGGTGATTAGTGCAGGTCCACTCGACCCCACGCTCTCAACCCCCTTTCACACTAACGCTGTTAATGAAATGAGAAAATGGCGATTGCGCCGAAAAAAATGTAAAAAAAAACAAGAGAGGGTAATGGGGAGGTGGGGGTGTGTGGTGGTAGAGTGGGTATAGAGTGTGTCCCCCAGACCACAGGTCGAGCACCACCGCAGGATCTACTCCCCTCTCCAGTTTTTCTGCAATGTCTCCCCCGACATGAAAAAAAAAGACAGAAAAAAATAACAAAATAAAAAACAAACAAACAACAACAACAAAAAAACGTTTTAGCTGCCCCGTGTCAATTATGGCTGCTTAAATATTCCCCCTAATCTAGGAATGGAGTTGATTATACAGCGATACTGCTGCTTGTGAGTTATGGGTTGTTTGTTTACATCTACGAGGCTTCATTTGCATGTGTGGCTGGTCAGATGGTAGTGCAGACAAAAGTCACCTAGCGACCTGCCATGCACTTTCAGCCGAATTGCGTTTTCATTTAACACCCCATGAAAAACCAAACGTATAAAAGTATTGAAACAGCCTAACGATATAAAATATAGCCTAACGTTCTTCTTGTGAAATGAGCGCAAAATGTAATCGAGTATATACACACAGTGATCACTTCGCCGATTACCGTAGGGCAACCAACTGCTTATATACATTTGTCTAGGCACAGACGTTTCCAGTGATCGTGTCACTTTCCCCTAGCAGCTATGCTCCCGTTGCATGCTGGGAACTCCCCCCACCCACGTCATGTGTTCTCTCTTATCCAATCATATGTGTTGTGTGATTCTAATGCAGCAACCTCCGGTTCGTTTCGTTTGATCAACAACATACTGATTGATCGCTGGGCACTTACCGCGACCAAGACTTCCAGGTCGCAGTGGCTTCAATCACAATCATGCTACTCTACGAGCACATGCATTGATAATGGGTTGCCACACATACTGCTAGCACTAAAAGTGCTATTTTTATTTTACCACTATGGCGCAGGTTTGCATCTCTGAGTGATTCTAGTTATTAGTACTATTATTATGCTTATGTGTTCACTGGAATGTCTATTGTGTCCGGATCCAAATAAAATGTGTATATAGTTATAGGGAACTACATGATGCAGAGAAAATACAGTGTGTAGGACGCCATAGGAGCTGTGCAGAATGTTGATTATGCTGTCAACTAGACTCAGTCAAAATTACCCACTTCAGTGGTGATTACAGCAATTGTTGCACTGGCAATCATGTGATTATTGATTGGTTTTTGTGGCCGCACGACTTAAACGACTTACACGATTGTCCGAGGTGTGTGTGAGAGAGTGGGCGAGACGGAGTGAGGGCATGACAACTTGGCCGTGTGGCGGGGCACGTGGGAGAGAGGGAGAAGGTTATATCAACCATTTGATTGTATTCTTTTCCCACTGATTGAGGAATGAGAGGATAAGAACAAAAGATTGAATGAAAGGGGAAAAAGAGAGAGAGCGTCCCAAGACAGAGGGAGCGAGACATGGTGAGAGCTTGAGAACCACGGTGTATTTACTTATTTATAAATAATATATATAACTACAAGCAATCAGAGATTGCAAACTATTTGCTAACTCCTAAACCTAACCCCTAAACCTAACCCCTAAACCTAGTCTAAATTATATATTTTTTAAAAAAAGCCCAAGTGCTCGCAAGGGGATTCGAACTCGAGACATTGTCGCTATAGTCGAGTGGGTTACTGCTGAGCTATACAAGCTGTTAACAAGATGGGGAGCAGACAACCTTAAGTTGTTATCGGCGGCACGTCCACCATGTTCACGATGCTCCATGACTGACTCCTATGTTCGCTGTTTCGAATTGGACATTCTAGTCGGATTGGGCCTTTCCCATTTGGTTTTAGCACAGCAGCATCACTGCACCGTACAGACATAATAGGTTGCTCTCGACAACACGATGTTGTCCTTTCCGATTTCCCCACTCGTAAACTCCTTTTCAGCTTTTGATTCATTTGTTGTTGCTAGGGGTGCACCGGTCAGGTTTTTTTTGCTGCCCGATTCGATCTCGATCCTTTGATTTTAACGATCGGCCGATCCCGATCTCCGGTACTGAGTCCCGATACAGAGTTCTGATCCTGCAAAAATTGGTAGTACCCAAACAATTTGGCACAATTGTCATTTTCAATAATTAATCAATTAATAATAAACAGTCATTTAGCTCCCCAACTCATTTACCGATCCTGATCGGGACAAAATCACGAGCCCCAATCCTTGGAAAAAAGTCTAATCCGTGCACCTCTAGTTGTCGCTCGCATTTGCGTTGCATTTCTATTTTTCCATTTGTCCTCAGTGGCATGTTACTTTCTTTCCAATGAAGGTGCATGCCAATCTCTCTGCTCCCCTCACATTATTGGCATGGAGGTTAGTCATCTGTTATTTTCTGACTTCCTCTCTATTTAGTCTCACACACAGACACCTTGTGTTTCATGCGAGCCTGCATGAAAATGAGGAATCGTGGGATGTGTGTGTGTGTGAGAGGTCTTGCATCACTACCCTCCAAGTTACATCTATTTTGATTCCTGTAGGAAATACTATTTATTCTCGGCTCTTCAGATACAAATCTGTATATATTTAGTATTATTCCAGTCTCAGCTGTGCTCCCTGCGTCTCGCTCCTTTAATAGTATGTAGGGTTCATACAAATCATGGCGTTAGAGAGTGAGAGAGAGAAAGAGAGAGATAGATGAAACAAGATAAGTTAAAAGATGGAATTACTACAGTCCTCATTATCATTAATTATCTGGTCCATAGCTAGGGGTGCACCGGTCATGTTTTTTTTGCTCCCGATGCGATCCCGATCCTTTGATTTTAAGGATTGGCCGATCCCGACCACCGGTACACCGAGTCCCGATACCAAGTCCTGATCCTGCTTTGCTATATCACTCAGAACTTTCTCTGCCAGCAAGTTCTGCTGGCAGAGCGAACAATCATCCACTCTCCAGAGCGGAGACATAAGTGTGCTGCAGTTCTGCTTATCCCCACTCTCTCTTCCCCTTCACACTAACCCTGTCAATAAAATCTCAAAATACAGCAATCAGAATATGACAATAAAATAAGGCCCACCAATTAGAGGTGCACCGGTCCGATCCTCAGAACGGTGATCGGTGGCCGATCAGACTTTTTTCCAAGGATCGGGACTTTGTCCCGATCAGGATCAGTAAATAAGTCGTGGAGCATGTCAAATGATTGTTTATTTACTTTGACTATTATTGAAATTGACAATTGTGCCAAATAGTTTGGGCACTACCAACTTTTGCAGGATCAGGACTCTGTATTCAGGACTCGGTATCGGGGATCGGGACTCGGTACCGGAGATCGGGATCGGCCGATCCTCAAGATCAAAAGACCGGGATCGGATCGGTGTGATCGGTGAACCCCCCACCACCACCTCAGTAAGTTTGTACATCGTGGGTAGGAAGTAGCAGGAGTTACATATAGCTACTGTATAGCTTCCACTGCTGAATTCCCCTAGCAAGGTCACAGGGCACAATTGTATTCAAGCAAACCATTTAATGGAACCGGCCCAGCGAGAAAGCATGACCGTAAAAGTGATGTGCCATTATGACTCCGAGTGTTGCTATAACAATCACAGTCCTTTGTGGGTATCTCTGTTCCTCATACAATACAACGCATTAACATACATACATATGCAAAAATTCTTACAGTGATGCATACACACATACATACATACATACACTCGCAATGTATAACCACGCAGACAGACACAGGCCCCTGCTACACACAGGAGATGCATACGTGTGCGTAACTTTCATCCTCATAAACGCACGCAGACCTCCTTTATCCTCGGCGGCCAGGCTAGTCTAATGAATGAGCAGCACCAACGCTCCCCCGGGGAATTCCCTGCCTGCGACCGTCGGGGAGGCGGCCTCTAATATTAGCCCGAGCTGGGCTGTTGACGCGCTGGGTCATGCGTGCCTACGCCACTGTTAAGCATGTCTCCTGCGCCCCCACATAACATGACGCTGCATCTCGGCGCCGCGCCGCTACCGCTGCTGCTTAGGTGACCTACTGAATAGAGGCGACTGCAGACCTGTATGTGTGTGTGTCTGTGTGTGTGCCTTCTTCAGTGTGTGCGTGTGTGTATGCGTATGTGTGTGTGTCTTTATGTTTTCTGCGTTTTTTCTAAACATTACTTAAACATTTGACAGGAGGTCATACTTCATCTGCCTGTAATTGATGTGTGTGTGTGTTGTGTGTGAGTGTGTGTGTGTGAGTGTGTGTCTGTGTGTGTGCCTTCTTCAGTGTGTGCGTGTGTGTGTGCGTGTGTGTCAATGTTTGCAACGTTTCTTAAACATTACTTAAACATTTGAGGTCATACTTGATCTGTCTGTAATAGGTGTGTGTGTGTGTGTTGTGTGTGTGTTTTGTGATTGTGTGTGTGTGTGCCTTCTTCAGTGTGTGTGTTTGTCTTTATGTTTGCAACGATTCTTAAACATTACTTAAACATTTGATCTGTCTGTTATAGGTTTGTGTGTGTATTGTGTGTGCATGTTGTGTGTGTGTGTGTGCATGCAAGTACACTCTCACTTGTTTTCTCTCTCTCTCCTTTCTCTATCTTCATTCTCTTTTCATCAAAGTGCCTCTATGTCAACGATTCCCACCTCCGTCGTATTTGGCATTTTCAACTGCATCATAGCGTTGCCATTTAGTGTTAGTCAATAAATCACCAATTGTTTTCCTTG
>OMKY01061874.1:9954-23479 GCA_900302395.1 Bregmaceros cantori | reverse complement strand
CGAGTGGGCGTTTAGTCACGCAGCGCAGGCAAAATAATACATAGATAATATAGCCTGGGAGCTGTGGGGCCCACAACGTTCTCCCCACGTTGGAACGGCACGTGCTGTCAATCCTTGCCAATCTCCGCACTCGCCCGGTGCCGCGGTTCAATCGGATCCCCCCCAACCCCCGCGCGCACTCGACCGGACCCCCGGTTCAATGGGAAGAGCCCCGCACCACGGTCTATGAGGGCGAGAGAAGGAGAGAGGCGGAAACATCCCAACGAGCCGTTTACTATAGCGTGTGTGTGCGCGCGCGCACGTTTGTGCGTGCGCTCATGGGTGTGTGTGTGTGTGTGTGTGTGCGCGCGCGTGCGTGTACGCACTTGAGTGTGCGCGCGTTCGGTATTTATACACGTGTACATCATTGTGTGTGCGTGTATGTGTCGCGTATATTTGCTTGTGTGTGTGTTGTATGCATGAATGTATAATATATATTTGCGTGTGTGTCCGTAAACACATGTATATGTTATACACACACACACAAACACAGACAAACATACGTGACGTTTGAGGTAATTACGCCCACCTGGTGTGGATTTGAATGAAACAAACATCATGATAAAAAAATTCAGGAAGTTCTGAAGACATTGATACCAAACTCGAGGGGGTCTGATGGATTTTTAGGTCCAGAATGAAACACTTCACAAAAGTGCTCATATCTCCTAAAAAAAGTTTCAAACAGAAAAAACTGCTTTTTTGCCTCTTTTCGTTCCTTCATATCTCTGAAAGAGGGATGGTTAAAGGCTTATTTTCTTTTTCTGGTTAAAGTATAGAATAGATGTACAACATATTTTGTGGGCTCCTGAAAATGGCCCCGAAAGCTCCGGCACACTTGACCCAAAATTTGTAGCCCATTCAAGGCAGCCAAAGGGTTAAATAGTTTTTCTAAAATTTTGGAGAGTTGTGGTGTCTATCCCCAGTTTTATAAAGAGGTACAACTTTTGTTATTTTCATTCTGTTTGGAAATGCACCAGTTTGGAATGATACATTACAGATGTAGGTTATTGGTTCTGATGATGCGTACGATATTACATGTGGCATCGTCCTTACCAACAATAATCGCCAATTAACCGTAACATCGTAATATCGTCCAAGTCTAATGTCCACTCTTCCCCGCTCTCTCAGTCCCCTCTCACAGTAACGCTGTCGAGAAAATTAGAAAATTGTGCTTGCCAGGGCCACGTGAAAAATGTACATACACTACCAGCCGTATACAACCCTAATGGGTTTAGCCATGTCTGTTTTATGCACAACAACATTTCAATTAAGATAAGTGTCTATGTTGCAGGGAGCCCCAAGGCATCATGGCCTGCTGTAACCCTGTGCCTCCACTGGTGAGACAGCAGGTGAACGAGGTGCACCTGCTTGTGCAGCAAGCCAGAGAGATGCCCCTTCTCAAGGTGAGGCCTGGTGTCATGTCCAAAGTCAGTTTACAACAGCATGCTTGCACCAAGTATTGATCTAGATTAGAGTTGGGCAATAAGTAGGGATGCACCGGTATCGGGCACCGGCCCCGATACCAACTTAAGTACTCGTATTCGTCAAACAGTAACCGATACCATGAACCGATGCCACCTCCGGAAGACCAGGACTCGCGCTGCGCTGTTAGCCCTCCTAAACGCACCCGCACCCAGAGCAGAACTCGCGCTGCATGCACCGTTATTCCCGGAGCCTCGACGGCGGAGAGCAGGACTGCCGCTGCATGCGCCGTTACCCTCGGACCATCTCCCTCTACTGGGTAGTGTGTTAATTCAACACTGTTCTGCGCATAGGTCTCTCTCGATTTAGCTCGATTCTGTTGACAACAGAGCATATCTATTCTACTCTGACCTACAGTCTAATAATATATCAAATATACAAAGTCTTAATTTTTTTGGGGGGGGTGGGCGATCGGTAGTACTTGGTATCGGCGAGTATTGAAATTCTGCTTCTTTGTGAAACAGGTGCACCCCCCGTATCAACGGTATGCCCAATCTTCCACCTCTAGTCTGGATCAATACATACTACACATTTTGTGTAGTGCAAGTATATCAATACATTTGAAATGGATGATTACCTCCATATTACTGACTTCAAGTGAATGGATTGTCTTTCAAGGATATTCATTGATAGGGGTGTAAATCAAACCCATCATGGCGATTCGATTCACTCCGAGCCTCTCCCGCTCTGTGCGCTGTGATTTGATAACTTTATTTGATTTACTTTTTTTTTTTTTTTACTTTTTTTTTTTTTTTTCAAACCTGCTTAATCCAGACCAAATTATCGGTCTTGTCAACTGAAGAGCTACCTGCAGCTTGATAAATTAATTTCTTAGCATTTCAGGTGGAAATGAAGTCCATATCACCAATACGCCATTCCCCCCTCCCCCTCGTAGTAACTGACACTAGGGACTTTCTATTACATATATACTCTTTGATACTCACCCTTTGAATTTCTGCTTGAAAAGAGTGAAGTCTTGAAAAAGACTCAAATCAAGCTTAGGTACAGATTTGCCGTTGGCTCTGGAGACTCCAGGCCAGGCGTTTCACAGTTCTATTGTGTTCATCTAGTGATGACATTGGTGTGTCTTGAATTTTGGTGCACGAAATGTTTCATAATGTATTTGTTCTGCTACAGGCTGAAGTTACACCAGCAAAGAAGGGCTTCACACCCATCAAGAAGGTTAGTTTGTGAGTTTGGGTGTGTGCATGTAAAAGATAATGGAAATAGTATTTGTCCTTTGTTACTTGCTATCTCTGCCTGGACTTGAGTGCATCTTTCAAGTAGCTAGTACTTTTAGGGTCTGCCTCTGAAATATAGTGCACTATATTTCAGTGCACCGACTTTTTGGTGCACTGTTAACCTGGTTTATTACAGTCTCAAGTCGAACACCTCCGCTTTGTTCTCACTGGAAATGACACTGTGATGCTTCGGCTTATTGCGCTACCAATTTTGCCACCAGTAGATGGGACTGCAAACGGCTACAATACATTAGCAGATATGATGAGTGTGTGTGTGTGTGTGTTAACGTTATTCCATTTCCACTACATGCCAAGTACATCAAGGTATGAGGCAAATACATGAATGAATCATTCAATACTTTATTTGTCATTATTATTATTATTATTATTGTAGCGTCACGCTGGGGCGTCTTTTATTGTTTCCCTAATACACACGCAAGGACGTCTGGACTCATATATATACAGTTGGCCCGCCACACAGCAGCGTCCATTTATTCACCGGTAGCACTCCCACTCAACAGAGCGCGGTCTCGCGCGCATACACACACATTCCACACACAACCCAAGCCACGCCCCCGGCTCTTTCCCGCGGCTGCCCCAACGCAACCGCAACACAATATATGCCGTACTCAACCTGGGCCTTTGTTATTATTATTGTTATTATTATTATTATTATTATTATTATTAAAATTATTAAAATCATCATCTATCAATCTCTTAAAGGGATAGACCACCGAAAATTCCAATTGAAACATGTTCTTCATTGTTTCATGATTACCTATACATTGCCAGTGTCCTGTACGTGTGCGTACGTGTCCAAGCGCTGGCGGCCGCCCGATGTCGATTGGCCATTGAAACCAACTGTTAGGAGTGACTCAAGTAGCTACCACATTAAAGCTACTAATCGCTTCCAACATGGTTCCGTATTTTGAGTATGTATGTCACTAGTTACGTGAGAGTCAATTGCTCGAATGTGGAAGTTTTATTAGTGGAAAACAGGGGGACTATTTGGTGAGTGTTCCAGCGCAACTTGTTGTTCGCTCACGAACCCACTTAGTCGGCACTGGGGAGCCTGACGGCAATATGAGTGTATATTCGCATCAGACCGCTGGTGTAGTGAGCCTGTGGATCGCGTGGAAAGACTGTCTGAATAATTGACCAACCCAATAACGAACCAAGTCTTTTTTTATTGATGGCGTCTTCAACGTTTTTGAAGACCACCACCACACCAGCGGTCCGATACCAATATACACTCCTTTTGCTGTCAGGCTGCCCAGTGCCGACTAAGTGGGTTAGTGAGCGAACAACAAAAGTTGCGCAGGAACACTCACCAAATAGCCCCCCTGTTTTCCACTAATAAACCCCCACATTTGATTTTTGTCTAACCAATTGACTCTCACATAACTAGTGACTTACATACTCAAAATACGGAACCGATTAGTGGCTTTTAGGGGTGTAAATATTATCGATTTTATATCGATGCAACGGTTGTCGATACATTGTATCGATACGTCCGCAAGAGTATCGTTTTTTTTTTTTTTTTTTTTCCTTGTCTATTTTTATCAATTTGCTCCAGGACGTAATTCCATGCCCGTGCTGCTAAAACCTATTTGGCGTTCAGCGCCGTCCTCGCTTCCTTAACACATGCAAATGCAAACACAGCATGTGTGCCATGGCCATAGACCGTATGTGTTTATATACAGTCTGGCCATGGCGGAACAGAGCCAGGAGAGTGGGACAACGGAGTAAAAACTGATAGGTAGTACACTCACTCATTACCAAATCGTATCGAATCGAATTGTGGTGGATTCTTGAGTATCGAAAAAAATCGGATCGTTTGTTCAGGAAATCGATACTGAATCGAATCGCCATGATGGGTGTGATTTACACCCCTAGTGGCTTTTTTTTCCCAGCCTATTCAGGCTGTGTTTTATCTATTAGGATTAGTGGAAACAGCTGAAGATAGGGGGTAGACATGCAGGAAATACGTCGATGGTGGGATTCGAACCACCGACTCTCCGCGCCATTAAGGCATATGCATGCTTTCCAGTGCACTGCCTAACCGACTGAGCTACTGGGCAGCACACCCCTAGTGGCTTTAATGTGGTAGCTACTTGAGTCACTCCCACCAGTCGGTTTCAATGGGGAATCAACATCGGAAACGGCCGTCAGCGCTTGGACACGCACGCCCGGGACACTGGTAACATATAGGTAATCTTGAAACAATGTTTCAATTTGAATTTTCGGTGGCCTTTAAGACGTAGTTTTGCAGTTTCTGACGTCTTTGTGTGCTTATGGCCCCCAGGTGGAGGAGTCCTTGTTCGGCCCCCACGACACGTCCAGGACATCGGAAGGCGATGCTTCGGTGTTCTCGCCAAACGGTACGTTCATTAAGACTCCTGGAAATCCACTTCCACCGATTAGCCGACACACAGAGCACTTTGATGATGTTCCTGATGACAATTTTCCCATCTTTTGTACCGTCTTTTAATCCTTCATTTGAGTATCACAATAGCTAACCATAATCAGTGTTGGCACAGTTACTTGTAAAGAGTAATTTGACTACTAATTATTAACTAGTCTATCTAGGTTAGTTTACGGACTACCTCATCTTGAAAGTAACTCGGTGAATTACTTTAATTTTAGTTTTCATTCTAATTCCACCTTAAAAGTCACTTAATTTGTACTAGTTTAAAATTCTTCATTGATGTGATTTCATTATTAATCTTAACGTGAATTGGAAGTTAAGAACCAGAAAGTAACGAATTTGTTATTTAATCTCATTACTGTTTTTGGAAAAAGTCCTATGTCGGGTTACTAGTTACTGGAAAAATGGCTGAAATCAAAGTAACTTGGTTACTGACACCACTGACCATAATGTACTTTGAACTTCATTTTAATTTCATTTTATGTTTTGTAATTTGTTCTGGAATATTAAAGTTCAGTTGTCTAGTGTCGCTTCATTGGAAAATATATATTTTTTTAAAATTGATCATTTCACTTTGACCCTAGCTATTAGTCTTGTCAGTCTCATTAGCAGTCATGTCAGTACCTAAATTACTTAGATTTTAAGCCCGATTTTAGTAACTAGTAATCTTAACACACCTTTCTCCAAAGCAGTAATCAGATTAAAATTACTTTCCTTAATCACTTTAGTTACTATTGAGTTACTTTACCGTTCCAGAATGTTCCAAGTGTGCCTTAAGTTTAAAGAAAAAATAAAGGGTTTAAAGTGATTACGGCGGAGTGATTGCGTCCGCAGTGCCGTAAGTTTTCCTCCCCTTGTCGGCCTGTCTGCGATGTCCACCCCTGAGCTCTTCAACTCAGTTTCTTACTAATCCTATCTAATATAGATGGAAAATGGTGCAGATGTCGGAAAAAAAACAGAACAAAAAAAATCACTCAATTTATTTTTTAAATTATTTGCGGATGTTGGTTCGTCCACTCAGTTGGGGGTGTACTAGTCTGAGTACGAAGGTCAATGTTGCCATGACGTCTGGATTGACTGTCGAAGCGCGCTGTCATCAATATAAGGCATTGAAAGGTCTGTTTTTGGATCTCTTATTTCTTACTTGTTTAGCTGCCAGTAGGGCTGCGCAAAAAATCGATTTGAAATCGAAATCGGATTATTTCGTTCAGAGGATTTGGGAAACATAACATTGTTAACATTGATAACAATTTTCAAGTGGTGCGTTTTCAAGTTATATGGTTGAATAAAATGTATATAAATTGATAATTGTATTAATCCTAAACCAAAGGGTGAGTTGTCTCTACTTGATTCCAAAAATGGACACCATTTGCAAAGTTTGAAATATGAAACTTCTAGTTTTGATATATTTTGTCCTTTTTTTTTAAGAAATTGGAAACAAATCGAAAATCGATTGTTTGGAAATTCAGATGGTTATTGTTGTGACTGGTGCAGTATCTGCACTAACGCAGTGTTTTGAATTTCAGACTGTTCTCTCACATCAAAATACAGTATCTTACCACGATAACCGTGACACTCCTACCGTCTGACAATAACTTTGATGTTTTGGATGCTGTCTTGGAATGCATTTTGTGATTAATTTATATAACATTTCCGTCCTCGTAGCATCGTTCTCTGCATCATTCTCTGAGCCGGCACACGTGAAGACTGGAGCCCTCTTCTCCGACGACGAGGTGTTCCCCGAAGTTCCCAACATTGTGGGACTTGTCTGCCAGGCCACGGTCACAATATTTGAGGTAGGGCTGTACCAAAAACGATTTGATTTTGTTTGTGAATTGCAATTGGATAAGTTTTTGTATATAGATATATTTAAAACTATTCATAATATAAAATCCTTCATTTGGTGTTTTTTTTTTTTTCTTCAAGAATCTGAATCGAATCAGTTTTCAGCAAAATGGTACAGCCTTTGAAGTATTGATCAGGCCATGGCTGGCGTAGATTGTTGGGAAATCCTTGGCATTCTGTATTCCTTTTTACAACTGGGGTGAACCTGGCTGTAATCTCAACTGTATAAAAACCTTGCCACTGGTCCACCAATCCAATTGCTCAGCATGCCTGTTGTGGAGGGATATTTCCTTAGAATGTGTTATCAATTGTCAGTCAGGATACATTAATTTGGTTAACCAATAGACACCGAGCAAGGCGACATAATCTCAATATAGAAACACATTTAAGTAAGGAAATCACATACCGGGTTCTTTGGAAGTAGAATGACCAGGCAATGAATAATTTAATCCAATCGGTTAACGATTTATTTCCAGTACAGACAAAATAACAATCAATATTACAGAAAGATAAACTAGGTTTATCTTCCTGGGTCAAAGCTTCTGACCCCGAGTGAATGGCGGAGTCTGTTTATATACACAATGTAAAGAAGGAGGTGTGGTCTTCAGCCAGACACTCTCGACTCCGGGAGGACAGGGAAGTGTTAATGCCGCCAGGTGTCTCTTCTTGCTCTACAGGGGGTCGGATTCTAAGTCAGGCTGGCCAACACGAAGGCGACTATAGAACCTTGACAATAACATACTTATTGTCCTTTTGGCTGGGAGCAGGACTACTTTGGTATGCAAATAATTGTTGTCGGCCAGGAAAGGAAGGATACGTGTGAACACCGGCTTTTGGCAGGCAACATATAACATTACAACATATGTCATCAAAATCAAATTTATATATTTGCTGCGCTGTGCGTGGGCTGCGTCGTTGGTGGAAACCCAGCATAAGAGGACCAGTCAAAAATCTGAAAATATTTACTTTTAGAAGTTTGAAATTTAGGTCAACACCACTGCTTTTAGTTGCATTACTACACATACATATTGTATATGACATACCCATGGCAGGATTTTGGCAGGCATTTTTTTATTATAATATTTCTTTTTTTATTGATTCACATTGTTTTGAATCGATTAATTCAATTTTGACCTTGAATCGATTTGAAATCGATTTTCGTTTTGTTTTTTGTTTTGTTTTTATTTCCAACTCAGCCCTACTTGGTACACAAATTCACCACTAATTCTTGACTTGATCATATTTAATAGCAATCTAAAAGTAATGGCATGTAAACGTTTTTCTATCTCTATCTATCTATCTCTATCCATCCATCCATCCATCCAGGAGACGGACGGAAAATGCTCACAGAGCGCAGCACAGAAGAAAGCCAGCCAGATCATTGAATCCTTTGAGAACCCTTTCAGAATGGTGAGATATCTGGCTTCGTTCTTCTTATATGTCATGTGGTCCATTTGTGTTCCATTTTGATATTTTGTGTACATGAACATGATATGGCTTGTTATTGTTACTTAATAATGTACAATTTATAAATTAAGTATAATTTATAAGCTGTTTCAATCGATGACTGTAAGGATGCCATTTGCAAGAACCTTGAGTGAGAAATGGATGCTACAATTTACAATTTTGAGCCGTCACGATTGTCTGATCGTCCAAAGTCATTGAAATTCATACCTTTTCTGGCGCGCTCATATTTTTAGAAAAACAAATGAGGAATTAGAGGAGATAAAAAAATGAATGTACTTATGCCACGTAATATGACGTCATATGACATGCATGGTCCAGCCTATTGTGCAACTGTACTGAACATCAGGATTGATATCGTACATCACACGATGGTCACAAGGTGAAATTTAAAAATCCTAGCACACCTGTTGGGGAGTGTCCATAGATATTTCTTGTGAATTTTGATTCTGGAGATTCATAAACGGCAGAGGTGGAAAGAGTACTGAAAAATTGTAATTGAGTAAAAGTATCTTTACTTTGCTTAAATTGTATAATTACCCATCTCAAAATGTACTCGAGTAAAAGTACAAAATTCATTTAAAATGTAATGAGTAAAATGAGTCAAAGTTACTTTCAATTATTTAATGCAAAAAAAAGCATGACTCATGATTTCAAATTCAGCATTTTTTTTTCATTTTTAAACAATATTCAAATTACAGCTTTTAACTAGAAATGGACTCCAAGACCGCAGATCTCCGCCAAGGAAGCTTTTTATTATTATTATTATCATTATTATTATTATTTTTTTTTACATTAAGCTGTACAGGAGTTTAGCTTTACGCCCGAAATGCACATTTTCACCATCCACTACTATGTTTTGTAATCAGTAACGTGAGGGAACTCAAATGTAATGAGTACAAAGTACTAAGGTAAAAATGTACTTTAGTAAAAGTAAAAATTACGCATTTCAAAAGCTACTCAGAAAATTACTAATTACTCGGAAAAAGTAATTACAGTAACGTGAGTAAATGTAATTCATTACTTTCCACCATGATAAATGATAGCAGAATTTGCATACTCGGTCCACAAACTGTCCGCCTCAAATGAAGTTTCTGCAGTTGTACGCTAACGCTAGGTTGGGCTAACAACTACTTACGTCAAACGGCCACACATCAAGGCCAAAATCTATGCCAATCCTGGCAGTATGTAAGTATTATACAGTCTTGAATCAGACAGAACTTAGCAACAATGCAGACATTCCAAAAACCACATCATGCAATTGATGACCAATCACAAACTTACAGATAAAATTGTTCTAAAAGAACTCTGACGTCTCTTAAACCAATAATGGCCCGAATCAAAAGCCTCTACGGAGATTTAAGGCGTGAAATCTGCCTGAAAAACAACTCTCCCTTGAGGCGTTAGTGAAGTAGTAAATTAAATTAGTAAATGAAGCTGAGGCAGACAACCCAAACACTGGCACGACAACATCCATGAATGGTCAGACCTAACGACCCTAAACAAAACAACACTGGATCCCATGTTGTTGATTGCACACGGGTAACACTGTTTAGTGCACATTCCGCTATAAGCAGAAATATGGGGTTCACACCAGGGCTTGAAAACGAAATTATTTTTAAAACATTCCTTTCCGAACGGTTCTGGTGTGCCTATGTTTAACGTTTTCGTTCTCAGAACCGTTCCGCCACCAAAATATCAGTCCTGAACCGGTTCGGAGCGCAAAACTTTTGTTCGTTCTTAAAGTTCCATATATTCTGCAACGTTGAGTTTAATGTTCCATATATTCCATATAAGTTTAGATATAGTTCATACAAAATACATTTGGTGGACTTTCAAACTTCAGTGCAACTGTATTGACTTGAAACCGGGTTTAAAACACCATTATATTCGCTTCCTCGTCTGTCCACAAGATGGAGCCACAGATGCATGGGGCTTGATGACTGACAGTGAAAGTTGGATGCATGCACAACTGGAAATAGTCTCCCAGACATAGGTTATGTTCAAATATATAGAGAACAGAAAAGAACGTTTTAACCGGTTTTGTCTTTCATAATGTTCCGTTTCTGTTCCGGAACAGTTGAAGAAATCTTCTTTCGTTTCCGTTTCTCATAAAATTATGTAAAATTATGTTTGTTTTCGTTTTCGTTCCTTTAACCGGTTCGGAGCCCTGGTTCACACCTTGAATGGTGAAGCCCTATTTGTTGTTTGTTACCATTGGCTAGTGAGAGAAGCCTTGATTTAATCCATCATTTGTCTGTGTCCTTAGTACCTCCCCTCCACCAAGGTCCATGTCAACAAAGTGGCCAAGCTCGATCCAAACAGCAAAGTCTTTGAGGTAATCTGGAAATATTCATAAACACAACTTGTCATAAAGAACATCACTATCTTCTACTAAAATAGTGTTTGCCATGTTTTCCATGCTATTTGGCAATCAACTTTTCCATTTCGCCCCTGATGGCCAGAGGGCGGTGCTTTAAGCACTAGTTTTGGTCGATATTACGATGGTGGTCGGTGGTGTCTGTTGGTTAGGATGATGCCACATATAATATTGTATAAATGGTCTGCATGCCTGCTCTGTTCTGTTGGATAGTGCTGGGTAGGTTATTTGTATGTGTTGGTACCCGTGTGTGTGTCTGTATAATTGCTGTTCATATGAAATTCAAACATATAGGTCTTTAGTTCTTCGGGTTGAATATGTGCTTTGTTGAACATTATTCTTACTGTAAAACACTGGTTGATTTGCATGGTTTTCCACGGGGCTCTCGCCCCACTACGGAACAAGCATTATTTTTAATGAAATGGTTCATTAATGAACGAATCAGCGAATGTGAAGCCAAATTCGGCGTCCTCTCACGTAGTTATCGGCGATGTCTGAATGAATCAATTTTTTTAGGGCCATATACAAATACTCATATCGCCCAAGTCTATTAAGCACTGAATTGTCCCGTCACGCAGTTTAAATGCTCCGAAATCGTCACTCACGCACAGTGTTCCAGTAGTGGTGCATATCTCTGCTCTACTGTGGTTGCTAATGTTGGATATTGGCTTTAGCTGGTTGTGCCAGTGAGTGTTGAGGTTTGCTGAATACACATTGCATCGTTCTCCAAACATCACAGATCATCTTACCCTTTCTCCAATGACCGAATGTGTAGCGCCGCGATTCTCTTTACGTGTACGCCGATACCCTATATTATAGGTATTGGTATTCATCAAGGTCACTGCCTGCCCCCATATGTTTATAGACAATGAAATGTTTGCGCAATTTCTTCAGAACTTTGCAATTGGTACAGGCAGTTACATGATGGGCAACCATCAAAAATTGAATTTCCTTGGAATCTCATGCATTTTCCATCAAGAGTATTTATTTATTTTTCTACGCTAACAACCGAGTAGTCTCATGGATTAGAAAATTACAGAAAATTATTGATTGGAGGAAAATTATTTAAAAAAAAAAAGAAAACACTAATAATTCTGAAGATTTAAAAAAATGTTTTATTGTTTAGGTGATATTGGGGTAGAGTTGCAACCATTATAACTATTAAAGATAACTCAATGATTAACTCTGAAGAAAACATTTTTTTCGGAATAATCGATTCGAATCAAAACATGTTGTTAAAATAATCGATTACTAATATATTCGATAGTTGCAGCCCCACACGTAGTACATGCATACAATAACAATAGCAGGTGGCGTCTGCTCTCTGCAGACGACGGGGTCACAAGATTATTCCTGGTGTTATCGTCGAGGATTTTCTTGCAGTCAATTAAGCAAGTCATCGTTTCAGCCCTTGGTGCAAGGTTTAATGGCACTGCGCTCTCTGCCAGTCATGGGCTGTGTCTGAAATCACTTCCTATCCCCTACTCTCTATCCTCCATATAGTGCACCCACTTATAGTGCACTCGACAGCAACGCCCGAGATTTCGGACACTAGAGTCGGCGCTGTTGAAAATTATGATAAAATACAATTATAAAAAATATAATTGTACAATTCAAAAATCGCCACAAAAAGTCAAAGGTACTTACATTTATAACTATTTGCCGTGGCTGGTCACTATTTACTCACGCTGCGCCATTTTGTTTAAGTTTAGGTCATTTTTAAAACGTCTCGCAATGTATTATCGGTTATATTGCTCCGTCTAGGGTACATCCGATGCTCACTACTTTTTGCAGTGAATTGTGGGATACTTTCAGTGCACTATATAGGGTACATGGAGAATTCGGACACCCCTACAAAATGGCGTGCGCCCCATATAGTGCACTATATGGGGGATAGGGAGCGATTTTGGACACAGCCATAGATTCTGTCTGGTGAAACAAATGACCATTGTCTTCGTCCCCAGATCAGCCAAAGGTGGAAGCTCCGGAGCGCTGAGCAACAGCAGAAGGAGCTAGAGGCCAAGAAAGCTGCCAGGCAGAAAATGAAGGAGCAGAAACGACAGGCCACCGGTTAGCAGAGCTGGCTACCATAATAACAGCCACAATGGGGCTCACATGATCTATAGACGAGTTTGGGGGGTACTTCCGGTGTCTGAATGTCTCGTGTCATTTAGTTCGCTGTGTTTTTGGCGCTAGAGCCTTACATTTAATAATAATAATAATAATAATACCAATAATAATAATTATTATAACAATTATAATTATAATAATAATGACAATTAATAGTATTATGTTTATAAATTATAACCTTAGAACCCGACGACAGATTTTCATCATTCAATTTTTAAATGTATTTTTTATTTTAATTTGACCTTACTTTTATTATTATTCTCTCGAATGAGCGAACGAAGGATGTTAAAATGACACCGACCATTTACCCACGATCTTACAAATGATATTTCTTGTTAATTTATTGGACATGTCGCCGTTGCGAACACATCACAGGGCCGCGTTGCATGTGACTCATGAGCGTCGGGGAAAAATAACGCTGTCTCTCTTTATCTATTTCGGTGTCTTTAACCAAATCTCTCTCTTAATAATATTCTCTTTCTCTATCTTTTATCTTTTTAACCAAATCTCTTCATG
>OMKY01061866.1:5995-18754 GCA_900302395.1 Bregmaceros cantori | reverse complement strand
CTCCCCTCCCATCTACGCTGTCACATGTGCTTTGTAGTGTGGAAACCTTTTGTGATTTACAAATGAAGCCTACAAATTGGCCGTAAGATGGTCTCTGACTCGGGTCGCTTTTCATTTTCACAGAACGCCCCTCCGCCTCCAGAGGTGGCTGCTTCTTTTCCTCAAATTGCCCGGCGGTATCGACAGCAGCGCGCTCCGCCTGGAGGGGGGTGGGGGTGGCAATGCTAATTTGGCGTTAGCTTTTATGATGGCACTAGATGCATGTGAGACCTGTGGATGTGTGCACGTGTTTCACGTCACCCTGTTTATGCATTTCTTGTCTGTCAGGGTCATGCACGGGGGGGGGTTGAATAACTCATTGTTGGAGGAAACTCTAGCCCGGCTGGATGTCTGTGTGAGAGTGTGTGTGTGCCTGCGGCGTGGATGTGTGAGTTTGCACATCTCCAGTGTGTGTGTTTTTGTGTGTACGCGACACTAAGGGTATCAAAACTCTGTCCCAACATTAACCTTCAGAATTTTCAAAACACAATGTCATCTGACAGCTAACCTAGAACTAAGTATGAATAAAAGATCGAAGGCGGACGTTTTGATGCAACGCATAAAGTAATGACAGCAGGCATCGCCACAGCCAATCCTGTTGTGCAAGGTTAGGGCATCTTTGACCTTTGCACTCAGCCTAGTGCCTCCTTGTCAACTGGTCTGAAGGTGCATTGATAGGAATTTAACTAGAAAAGAGTTTCATTTTTAACTAGCTCCAAGAGAAACCAACACATTTTTTCCAGCAATTTAAATATATACTATGCATTTGTTTCGACAGTATTCCAAATGTTACTACCATATTACTGATCTCAAGATACAAAAAATTAGCTGTATCCCTTAAAATGAAGGGGTCCCCAAGTTACTTTAAGCCACGAAATGGACAAACCAACAGATCCTATGCAAATACATCAATTTGGACGTATGGGTTTAAAAACTATGATGGGTTTAAAAACTGCTACGACATGACAAAGACAGAATTGCACAAAAAGCTGCCGGAAGTGAACGATAATGAATACTATTTAATTACAATTTAATTAATTATTTAATAATAATGTAAAAAATGACAGAGATAATTTGGGTCATAATAACCGTGAGCCTAAAATGTTATACTGCGACACTCCAACACGACATTGTGTGAACTTGCGCCTCTCCAATCCCTGTTTTAGCCATGTGGATTTGCAGTTGCACACGTTCATGTCTGTGTGTGTGTGTGTGTGTGTGTGTGTGTCTGCTTGAGTGTAAATGCATGGTTGTATGTGTGAGTGCATGCAGGTTTATATGGAACGGGCTGTGGCTACGTGCACGCCTATGTGTGTGTGGTGCTTGTCCGATGTCTTCTGTGTCAGAATACTCGTGTATGAATAATCATGGCTGCGTTTTAAATGTCATGGACTAAACCTGCTACCCCCGGGGCGTAGCATGAATGGGCAGGACGAGAGAGAGAGAGAGAGACAGAGACAGAGAGAGAGACAGAGAGAGAGATGGGTGTGATCGCCGTGATTTGAAGGTGCTGATCCATCATGCAAGTTGTAGGGTCATAAAAGGCAGGGCACCAATACTGCATGAGCGCTGGGTTGTCTGCGAACAAACAGGAGTAACAATAGGTGTTTCACAACACAGATTAAAGCACGTTTACAGAAAATCTGTCCCAGGTTCGGTGTGTTAATGCTCTAGTTTAGGTTTATGAACTGATGTAATTTTGGCGGGCAAAAATTACAAGATGGTTGAATTCAAGATGCCCAAATTTTTGTTTGGTCCAGTGGATGGATTTGCCCCAAATTCCTTATAATGGCTTTGTTTTCACAATATTTGTTTGGTTTTAAGATAACGCATATAAATGTAATTTCATATAACGTATGCATTATTTCAAGATGGGTGACTTTTTTCTTTGCGTGCACTTGCAGAAAAAAAAGGTAGATTTACTCAGATATTTAAAGATTCAAGATTCATTTTATTCGTTCCAAGGGAAATTTGTCTTGGACATACCTACATGCATAACATGACGCCAAAAGGCAAAACACCCCTCTGACGTCACAATTCCTACAGCAAATGGTTCCTGTGATGTCACAATTACTACAGCAAGAATGGCTCTACAATATTTCTGGGGTTTATTGATGCTTCTATGGCGTTTCGGGGATATTTGTCAGTTGCAGCTCTAGTAATAACTCATTTAGCTGACAAGGTCATAATGTAACAAATCTCTGCACCAAACTGTCCATCCTTCATATGATAGCAGACCTTCCCACCGTTATTGATGAGTTGAGTGATGAGACTGGAATTTGTTTATCTCTTCGCATTGAAGACATAACACCGTCCAGCTTCCCTTGTAGTCGCCACTGCATCGCTTAAGACCTGCACGTGTTGGGTCTAACCGCAAAAATCGTGTCACTACTGGAGTGGTACGTAGGTACCAGCTCCGTATCTCCGTTGTAGCTCAAAGGTAGCTGAAACTGTAGCTGAAACTGATTGGGTGGCCAATGGGCCACCCAATCAGTTCATCACCCAATCAGCGCCGCACAATGGATTGGTCAGTAGCGACGCGTCATCATAGTGGTCTCCCATCTGCTCTCACTCTCGCTGCGGCTGCACTGGCGCTATACGCTCACAGATTCACTTAATACTCTGTTGTTTCATGTCCATTTTGAAATCCGATCACATATTTGAATTCCCTGAAAGTTCTGTTCAAAACATATGCACAATTTAAATTTCAGTTTCAGAAGATTGTGTTCGTTACGTGTGGATGCGCTGTATAGACGGCTGATCAGCCACGTCTGCCACACCAAATACTCAACCATTGTCATGCACCCACCTAACAAGTTAGGGTCAACAAATTAGCGATCCCGTGGAGTCGCATAGCTGTACGCTGAGTCTCAGCAAGATCACGTCGAATCACCATCAGCAGGTTCAGTTAAGTGTTGTTGTATTTTAAGGTTTCCCCTGGGGTGCCCAGCAAAAGCGACAAGCTTCGTGACAAGAGCCCGAGAGAGATAAAGAAACCAAGGCCCCAACGATGTAAGGGCCCTAAATCCCCGCATCCGCCACAGCTGTTGACACCCCATTGTTAATGCTCGGGCCGACGCCTGTCTGAATCAGCACTCAAAAGTGTGTTCAATTGGCCTTGTGGCAGGGCCCGCTGTAGCCACTGTACTTCTTGCTCTCTGGGAAATTACTGCTCCCCTCATTGATTGCTTCACGTCAAGTGGTCAGAAGGCCTAGAGCTCCTCATTGACATATCTGTGGGTGTTAATTGCATAGCTGCTTGAATATGTTCATCGTTCTACTTGCGGCCTCCGAGTGCTCTTCAAGTAAACACTCATCCGCTTGGAAGTGTGTAACGCTCTTGAGGTCAAACATCAGCGACAATTTAATGACGGCTAGCGTAGGTTAGGGAGAGCCAAGATTGGCTGTTGTCTTGATCTGTTGATGTTGTTGATCTTGATTCTTGATCTTTTTATACCTCGCCTACCAATGTGCTCTTGTCTATGGTAACACATACAGGACTATCTTGAATAGCTATCCCCTTCTCAATAGTGTTGCAGCGATACCATTTTTTTGGTGCTGATACCCGACCACAGGAAAAAGATTACTACAAAGTTAATCCAGTAGAACGTTGTATTGCCTACCTGGTAAAACCAAGAGCCCAAAATAGTGCAACAATCATGAAATTATAACAATTGTAGTGCAAAATAAGAAAGTAAAATTACATTTGAAAAATTCTTAAACCCTGAGTTTTGGCTCTCAAAATACTAAAGTGCAACTTTCATGAAGGCATAATACTAGTGCAAGTAAGAAACAGTATAAAAGTAAATGTAAATTACAGAATAAACATTTAAACCTTCATAAAGTCATACTAGTGCAGCAGTAAGAATGTAAAATATAAACGGCGTGGCTGTTCGCTGTAGGTAGCAGTGCCTGCAACCGTTTGATAGCGGTAAGTAACTTGCAGCACTTGCTTCCTAGTTTTCTCCCACATAACGTTGTGTGGGTGAAAACGAGGAAGAGATCAGTGTTAAAGCGTGTTCATAGCGAGTGCTGGGAGTTACTTTTTGACGATTAAAAGTCAGCGGAGAACACTGCCAACAGCTGCTTTCAAGTCTCGTACAGGCATGGGAAAAATGGCATCGGTTCGATATTTGGAGTTGGTAGTTGGAGGGGTCTGTTCGATAACGGTGCAACACTACTTCTCAATTCCTCTATTTCCTGACTCAGAATACGAGAGATAGGACCTTAAAGATAAATATTGGGAAGCTATACAGACACTACACTTGTTTGTGCTAGGCACTGCCTTACTCAGGCCAACATAGTATTTAGGTCTAACCTTAGGAGAGCTAGGTTCTCACACATCTACTCACATGTAGTGGACAGTTGAGATGCGGACTATCTCTCTGTTACAGAATGTGCCCACTACTGGAAGGGGTATTTCAATATCTGTCTGTTTGGAGCCCCTTCTCAAATGCCGCCCTGGGCAGCTGCCCATATGGAACTCCACCAATGTCTCATCCTCCTTAGATGGAAGGACCCTACTGCCACATCTTTGAAATGTTGGAAAAGAGAACTCTTCTCGTACATTCATCTTGAAAAGCTAAGGTTTGCATTACGTGGCTCTATTGCCCCCTTCTACTCTATTTGGAGACCTATTCTGGTCTCCCTTGAGGTGCTCTGTAGTTGGCCCGCCAGAACGGCCCTCCTCGTAATGGTTGGACCTTTCCCCCATTATTCCCTTCTCACCTTCCCCTGTGTGTTTGTGTGTGATTGTCTTCTTTTTTTCTGTTGTTGTTCTTGTTCGGGTGCTTAATTTGATTATACAGAAGGAGAAAAAAACGAGGGAGGTGCACTGGTCTTTGCATAAAGGAAGTGCTTCCGCCCTGGTGGTGTGTGGTTTTTGTTGCTTTTGCCTTTTTGCTTGTCCCCCCGACAAAAATTATTTTACCTAAAACACAATGACATCACTATGGCCCTATTCAACCTCTCTGCTCATTTGTATTCCCCATGCTCGCCCCGTGCCTGCGGCTTCTTCGGTGTTTCCAGCATACGAAGCGAACAGTGTCTTTATAGTGCTGCCCTTTCTTACTGCGCAGCCTCCGATTATAAATCAAGACTTCCAAGCCCTGGCCAATTCCATGGACAAAGCGTGTGAAACCTGCCCAGCTGTCTAAACACTAGCATGCCGTTCCACAAGCCATCACCAGCACAATCACAAACCTCGACCGGCATGCCGAGTCCTGCCCTGACAATACTGATGTGGCGTCCGCAAACTAACTTGTACAACAATCAAAGTCAGAATGCTTTACTGATCCCAATTGGGATTTTTAAAAATTATTCATTCATAATTTCCAGTGCATACAATGTACACAGTGACTTTGTCCGAAATCGTTCCCTATCCCCTACTCTATATATATATCCCTATCCCCTACTCCCCCTACTATGACTCAAAATTATTATCCAGTAGAATCCGCTTATTGTGCTCACGGATATAGTGATCATCTGCTTATATTGATCAAAAGGCTTGGGATGAAATCACTT
Source organism: Bregmaceros cantori (assembly GCA_900302395.1). Lineage (NCBI taxonomy): Eukaryota > Metazoa > Chordata > Actinopteri > Gadiformes > Bregmacerotidae > Bregmaceros > Bregmaceros cantori. The sequence continues at coordinate 13,192 of OMKY01061866.1, read as the reverse complement.
CCATACAAATGCTGTTTAAATAATTTGGTTATAGTAATCAAGAAATCCGCTTATAATCATCATTTTTGGTCATTTTATGAATGTAAATGTGCGAAAATAATTTTAAAATTTGAATAGTTATTTTTATTTTTTTTACTCTCAACTCTCATGATTCCTTTTTGGGTGCCAGCTAGCTAACGTAAAGAGTTGACGACCGGGCTACGGCTCTTACCGAGAGCCTGATCCTCCTCTGACGGGTCGAGGGCCTCCTCCGGTGGCACCCATGCCGGCGTGCTTGTCCGCGCGTCGAGCGTCCTCGCAGACATTCTCCAATAGCCTGGCTCGCGGTGCACGACTTGCACGTCCGGCCGTGGCGGCCACCGCTGGAGATTCGGTGCAGGCCGGCGGCTCGCAGCTGCCATACGTCGACCTAAGCATTTTTTTTAAACGTTATTTTCAGACAGAAGAAATTCACTGGCAGCACAGCAGTGCCAACGCACCAGAGATGGCAAAAGTACCCACATTTCTTACTCTAGTAAGAGTAAAATACATTTGTGAAAAGGCAACTTGAGTATGACTACTAAGTACTGATACAAATATCTACTCGTGTAGAGTTAAAACTACAGGCTCAGAAACGTACTCAAAAAGTATTTTTGAAAGTATAAAGTACAAAGTAACAAAATAAAATTGTATATAAAATGCACTTTTTCAATGCTAGTTTTATTATGTTTGAATGTTTGAATAAATTGTTGAAAATATAGCCTAACTTACTTCTTTTACGGTTCATAAATCCCACTGCCAAACATTGAAATTAACATCTGTTGGCATTACCGCCCCCTACTGGCTCATTCACACTATACATATCCCTACCACCTACCATCGGTGCGCAAAAAAAAGTAACGAGCCTGTTTTGGGAAAAGTAAGGAGTAACGATATTTTTGTTAAAAATGTACTCGGTACAAGTAAAAAGTCATAAGAGAAAAAATACTTCTAAAGGTACAGATACATGAAAAAACTACTTAAGTACAGTACTTAAGTATTTGTACTTCGTTACTTGCCATCTCGGCAACGCACCACATAATAAGTTATGTAGCCTACCAGAGTTATGTCTGCACAGAGCGCAGTACTGTATACTGTACAAACTTGCACAATACTGTAATAAAATTCAGTAAATGTGCAAGCTATCTGTTTCATTTATGAAAGTCTGAAGTTTTCTTTGCTACGTGTTTTTGTTGACAAGGACACAGAAACACATTTTTCAAGGGTCTTTGGTTCAATCATTGGTTGCACATGACAATAAAGATAATCTCTAAGGTAATAAGTGTGATGATCAAGGCAAGTAGCGAATGAAGCAATTATTATTTAGATTAGATTAGGTCTCTCTCAAAATGTATGCATGCTGTGTAAAGGCAACACCCAACGATTCTTCCTCTGGTAAAGCAGCTATTTCTTCACCGTTCTCTCTGGATTAGATCTGTAGAAGCAGAAGGTCCATATCTCGGATGCTGGGCCGAACCGCGAGCGAGATGTTGGGGCGGATGGCTCACTAATTAAACCTGATTCCATGACTTGTGGATGGAATTCTAAGTGAATCGCTAGCGGGGGATGTTAACGGGTGGCATGTTAATCCAATTGTCACGGGGTGTTGAACGTGCTCAGAGTTTTGGAGTGGAGTCAAGTAGAATCTGTTTGGCTTCATTTCATGCTGAATTTGCTGCTAATGTAAAGCAACACATTAGTTTTACCCCTTTGAGTTCCAAGCGTTTTCCCTGCTCTTTGAAGGTCCACCACTTATTCAGTGCAAATTCCATTCAAATATAACGGCATAAAATCGAAAGAAGATGACGTTGACTGAAACACTGCCCTCTGTCGAATTAAATAATGTATTTGGGTTACAGAAGTTACATAGTATTCCTTTTCAATTGGATGCCTTTGCAGCTGGAGTGTGAATATTAAAGCTTTGGCTGGCCAGCATGCAGGCAGTATTCAGCTATCCGATCAGCGAGCCACATGTGGACAGAACAGTACAACTCAGCTTTAGAGGAATCTCCTGTATTTGCCACGTTGCATATAACACAGTAGTGCACATGTAATGGTTCCTATGGTGTGGTATGGACTTTATTTGTCAGCGAAGGCCGAAATTTGCTGTGCAGCCCGGCAGCCGTTGTGTGTGACATGAAAGCAAACATAGAAAGACGATAACCTACATCAAACAAAAAACACATAGACATTGTCAAGACAAATTGAAAACCGACGTGTACCTACATGGAAACATCAAGTCAGAGCATTTTTCATCACAGGGACTTATCTTTTGTTTAGCTCCTTATTTACCAACAGGGTTGATTGGTAAACAAAGGACTTCTTTCAAAGGACTTATCTTCTTAAAAAGCTTCACACACACAATGCAATTCAATAGGTTAGAAACAGATCACATGGAGAAGTGAGAGTTCACAGCATGCAGCAGGGGCTGGGAGGGAGTTACAGACTGTTACTGTCCAAACAATGCAAGGGTATTTAAGCAGTCGATTGCCTACGGTTCTTTGCTGTGCAGCCTATTACTGTCGGCACAATCACTGCGTAATATATGACCCTTTCACATCAGTCTCTCGCTCACACACACACACATACACACACACACACACACACACAGAATTTAGGCTGGGCACAGTCTACTCTCTCATGAACACTCACATACGTATAGAAAGAAGCTAGAAGAGTGACAATAGCATTCACAACAACACAGAAAGCCATTGGCACCACAATAAGAAATGGTGGTCTACCTTCAGGCACATGAAGAGTCTCTGTTCTCCTTTGTCACAGTGACCGTGTCACAGAAAGCCCCTGCAGTTCAACAGCATCACCAATGTTACTCGCTCTCTTTCTAGCCCTGTCATGGAACAGACCCATGGCAGGTGGAGAGCTCTGTTGGCACAGTCACTCATGTATTTCACTACTGATTATAACCTTACCTGCGCCAACTGGTTATGTTTTCGGTCGCGTTGGATTGTCTGTCAGCAGGATAACTGAAAAAGTTATGCACAGATCTGGATGAAATTTTGTGCAGTTGTTGGAAAGGACAAACGGAACAAGTGATTACATTTTGGTGCATTTCTGTAGCCTATAAATAACAATAGTTTGACAACTGTTATGAGCTTACAAACTGAGGTCACAACCAGCAACACCCAGCAGTTGCCTCCACTCTACTGCGTGGTACTAACACAGCTCAGATAGTGTAAGCCCTACAGTTTGCCAAGCTGGAAACCCGGGTTCGCGTCTCACCTCCGGCAGATCGCGAAGATATGTATTTTTATGACTGTAATCCCGCGTACCACCAAGATTGTGTTTGTGTATCACTGGTGACAAGTGATTACATTTTGGTGCATTTCTGTAGCCTGTAAGTAACATAATAGCTTATAAATGTTTTGGCATCAGTGACCCCATGGCTTTGGCGTAGGTTTGCACTCTCTGAGTGCTTCTAGTTATTGACTGCTCTTCTTAAAAGCAACAAGGTTAGTTTCTCTTAAAATAAAGTGCCAACCTACTTTTAAAAAGCAACTATTTTTTTAGTTCAGTTTAGTTAAACTTCACTTCACATAAATAATGCATATAAAAATCAATCCATTTACCTTAAACTTAAGGTAAATGAGAAGTATAATGAAACAAATTAACTAAAAATTAACTAACTTAACTAACTTAACTTAAGCTTTGAAAAAGTAATGAGTTTACTACATTACTAGGTACTGGTTAAAATCAAAGTAACTTAGTTGCTGTAACTTAATAGTTACTGACTTCACTAGTGGAGACGTACCAATCATATTCTCTGTTGTTCCAACAGCTTTCTCTAGTGTGTTTATATGTATGTTGTGAACGTGTGTGTTGCATCCTACGGGATGACAAACAATATCACATGTGTATTCCCAACTTAAAATGATATAAAATGATACTGCTACTTTTTTACTACTACATTTTATATTCTCCAGATGTTCTCTAACTTGAATGGGACAAACAAGCGCTTCATTTTCACAGTAATTTGCAGAGCATACATACAGAACTTGGGCAAAATCCTTTTTTTTTTCAACATCTCTTATAGCAGAATGGATCATCCTTATCGAGGCGCCGATCCAGTGTTGTTCTGTCTGGGGTCAGATGTTATCGGGCCAGCGTTTCAGCTATCTGCCTCTAATTCTATCACTTTCCACTAATTGCTCGAGGCAGAGTTTCGTTTTTGGGAGCGCCTTATATGGCCATATAGTTTTTGGAGATTTTCTTTTGATTATCTAATTTTTTTTTGGTTTTGAGTAACATCACTCTGAGGATTTATTTTATTTTTATATGATCTGTGATTCTGAGTTTGTCATCCAACATGATCTGCCTTTGTAATGTCTCCATTATGTTGAATAGTTTTTTTGGCCAGTTTACACATTCATGTAGATTTTGGCCTTGATGTGTAGTTGAATTTGCCAAATATGCGGTGTAACCCGTTTTTGACATAAATGTATTACATAATACACACCATGTATTATGCCTTAAAACATGTGAAAGTTTATGAATAAAGTGCAAGTGAGAGATAAATAACTCTTTCTGTGCGAACTTCCACAGATGTCTTACAGAAAATGAAGAAAAATGATTTTTTTTTTTTCCTGGAAAGTACAGATCCTCTTCTTTGCATGATAAGCAAATAACCATAATTGCAAAATCTTTAGTTTTGAAAAAGTTAAATATTGTCTGTATAAAAATTGGCAGGGGATCACAATGAAATCATGAATCATTCTCGAAAGACCGGACGTCAAAAAGGGGAAGGGATGCACATCAATACATGGATGCAAGCATGGAGGCAGGAAGTCATTCAAAAAGAGCAGGTAAGCGTGAGGGCCAACTCGACTTCAATCGAGGTGGCTAGGAGTAAAAATAAAAGCGTAGCGAGGGAGATGAACATAGATGGAACCCTGTGGAGACACCGGGGTTGGAGTTGAATGGAGCGACTGATTCAAGTGGCAATATACGGTCAGAAACAATGACGTTCCCCCCGCCCCCCACACTACCTATCCACTCTGGATGTGAAGAAGTGGGAAGTGGGTGAAGAGGCCAGAGAGGCAAGATGGAATTGAGGCTGATTTCGATGAGAGAATTGAAAACACTTTGGTCCAGCTTTGGAGTGTGCTTTGGAGTGTGTATCAGGCACTAAAATGAACTGCTAAGAGTTCATCGAAAGGTATTTTCTAAGTGTGCAACCATCAGTCAACTAATCTGACCAATCAATTGATAAAATTCAGTCAGCGACGAATCAGAATCAGTTTTTTTGCCATTACCAATGACACAAGATCATAGGCAAGATTTTTTTTTTCTTTGGTAATTGGTACAAAATAGGTTCATGAACTGATGAGTTTTTGAGGCCAACACTGCTGAATTCAGCCAAATGTTTGTCCATAACTTCCGACGGCTGGATGGAATTCTTTAGCTTTGTTTTTACATAAAGCATATGAATTTAATTGCATATAAAGCATAAAATCTTTCAAGACGTTTTACTTTATGTGATGGCACTTGCACAAAATTGTGTATGCCAACGCTACAAGCGGTAGATTAACTGAGATATGTCAAGATTCAATATTAGTTGTATTCGTCCCATGGCAAATTTGGACAGGAACAGCAGCATCCAATTCCTAGACACAGACAAAAACACCCTGTACTATGCCCCGGTGATGTCACAATTCCTACAGAAAACCTGACTCTACAATATTGCTGGGTTTTATTAATGCTTACATCGTGTTTCGAGGATATCCCTTTTAGCAGTCGGCACCGACTGCATACCCCTGTAATTGTTATTGTTGGCAGTTGCGAAGACTCCAAATTGGGGTCCGCGTTGGCCGAGTGATTATGGACACCGCACCTAGCGCCACCCCATTCATGTTAGTGGCGCTGCGTCTACCGCAGCGTCCACAGTGTCACAAGTTCGACTACGCTCGTCGACTTGTCTGCAATGTCTACCCCCGATCTCTTCAACCCAGTTTCCGACTAATCCTATCCAATAACGATGGAAAAACGGCGCTGACGCTGGAAAAAATAACTTTAAAAAGAAGAAGACTCCAAATTATATTTTGATTACACTTCATAAAATTGTTGCCCCAGGTGAATATTTCATAGTTGAGCTTCTTTTTTTTCAGATAAATCGAGTAACAAATGCCATCTAATGGACTATTTAAATAATCATTCCTTGCATCCCTAGTATTATCGAAGTAGCTACTTCGACGGTTGCAAATCCAGGCAAGTCGTTTCCTGAATCTTCAATCAAGCTGCCAGTGGCACCATTCGATCGTTTGATGGATGCTCTATAGACGAGTTTATGTGCGAAACACTGGGGGGAGTCATTTTGTCCCGCGCTTCTGCAGGTCACTTCCAGTGCCTATATATATATATATATGTATATAAAGTCTGGTGAAGGCCGCGATACGTGGACACAAAAACACACAAAGCGCACGGCAATTGAAAATCCGACCACTCGATGTCACTATGTGACCAGTTACACATCACACTCCTTGCTTCGTTAACTTTTTTGTATAAATATTAATGAAATACAGTCAAAATCCTACTTGAAGTTACTCACCGAGTGTTCACGTGTTCTTCTGGACCAATAGGCTGGCTGCTTCTACTAGTTCTTCCAAAAATTATGAGACAATGGACTGATTATTAAATAATGCATTTGTGGGTCACAGATCCGCACGAGAGCATTTGGGTGAGGAATAGCACACCGCAAGTTACCACCACAATTTTTAAATAACCCTGTAGGTGTGTGCTCCCACCGAAAAGACATGTTGAAAAAAATAGCCAAATACACGGCAAGTAAATAGCACCGGAAGTGACGTTCAGACACCGGAAGTACCCCCGAACTCCTCTATTGAGTGGTTTCCTGGTCCTAAACCCTTGGAACATACGTTTGTACCAAGAAATGTGTGATTGGAGATCAATTCTAAGTGTACTGTTCACAGTAAGTCAAAAAGGATTAAAAAATGTGTTTGTTCTAGAGTAAGGCCATATCTTGATTCTTATACATTGATTTGCTATTTAATAATTCATGATATTTTAACAAGATTAATTGTTGCGCTGTGTGAATATTGCGGGTATTTTTGTTGGGTATATTAGTTGATCAATGGTTCAATAATTGGCTAGTCCTCTAGCACCCCCATTCTGAACCAGGGGCCCGAGGACCGCTAGGTGTCCGGG
>OMKY01061841.1:0-11089 GCA_900302395.1 Bregmaceros cantori | reverse complement strand
AAGAAGTGATTACATTTTGCTGCATTTCTGTAGCCTATAAGTAACATAATCATACTTAATCACCAACTTACCGATAGATCATTTCTGTAGCCTATAAGTAACATAATCATACTTAATCACCAACTTACCGATAGATCATTTCTGTAGCCTATAAGTAACATAATCATACTTAATCACCAACTTACCGATACATAATTTCTGTAGCGTATAAGTAACATAATGTCAGAAACCAGAATGAACACAGGACTCATGCGCTGCAGAACACAAGTTTATTTACTATAAAAGGTATTAATATTTATTAAAGAGTCAGGGAAAGAGTCAGGTTTCCAGGACGGCCAGCAGGAGGAGCGGAGTCTATGGGGAACTGCTGCGAAGGTGGAATGACCGCGAGCGCCTCCAGAGGCCACGGAAGGAACTGCAGGTGTTACCCGATGGCGGACGATCTCAACCGGGCGAGCAGACAGGCCAGCTGATCGGGAAGCAGGAAGGCGGAAGAACCGGCGAACTGGCGGGCAGGTAGACAGGCAAGCAGACAGGCAGGCAGGCAGGCAAGTAGACAGGCAGACCGGCAGGTAGGCGGACAGGTAGCGAGCAGGTCAGTTCAGGCGTGCTCAGGGCTAAATCAGGAAACATCGACTGACGATCCGACAGGGAAGAGCGGGAACGAGGCGCCTCTTATAGGCTGGCGGGTGATCGGCAGATGGGAAACCGGTGTGTAGTTGGGACGGGTGCACACCGGGAGCGTGGCGCGCGACACCACGCACAGCAAGTCGTGACATATAAGTCACAAAAGGGACAAAGCAGGATAATGGAGAAGAAGACTCAATTACTGTACTTGACATGTACATTTTTCAAGTACCTAGAATGTTTTCGGTTTTTTTAGGTAAGTGGTAAAACTAAAATGGTACGGACATGTCACAACATCCCAAGGGCTCTCAAAAACGAGGTGGAAGGAGGAGAGGAAGATAGAGAAAGCGATGGGGAGATAACATGCGAGAGTGGAGGCTGAGTGACACCCTGCGAGAGGACGAGGACAGAGAGGGATGGAGCGAGCTGGTTGTTAAGTCTTCAGTGGGGCCCCAACAGTCAGCCAGATTACGGTAGTGATGATAATGATCGGTGCGTTTTAGAAGTATTTATTTCTCTGACAACTTGTACGCAGTACATTTTCAAGACAAATATCTGTACTTTCTAACAGAAAACAGATGTGTTACTTTTTATAAACTATATAAACTATAACTATAAACAACACTGATCTACAAGAACTATTAACATTATAATGTAAACACCACTGTATACACGTGACATCTTGTAAAATATGTATCTTTACACTAACATGACGGGCTAAGAAATTATTTGCATTTCAAAGCCTGTACTTTTTTCTTTAAAAAGTATATTTCACTTAACCCATCCTTGAGGAGCGGTGGGCAACTCCAGATTCTGAACCAGTGTCTTGGCCAGGGACACTGACTGGAGCAGGTTAACTAGAACTTTTTGGTGGTTGGGGTGCGTGGATGGATTGGGATTTGAACCCAGGACTAGCTGTGAGGCCGCAGTTCTAACCACTGCACCACTGTGCTGCCCTAGCCTGGTGAGCCAGAACCAGTAGATCAAGCATAATTATGTTACTTATAGGCAGAGATGGCAAAAGTACCGGGATTTCTTACTTGAGTAAGAGTAAAATGCATTTGTAAAAAAAAAACAACTCGACTACAACGACTACAAAGTACTGATCCAAATATCTGCTCAAGTAAAGCAAAAAGTACAGGCTGAGAAATATACTCAAAAAGTACTTTTGAAAGTAAAAAGTACATGCTCTAAAATGTACACAAAAGTATTTTTGAAAGTATAAAGTACGAAACCTAAATTTGCCATAACAATTTTTTCCCAGAGACTAAATTAAGACAACTTAGTAACTGCTACTGTACTCAGTGCATTACCGATTCATGCTATACATGTAGTCCTACCATGTTGTTGCAGAAAAAAAAAGAGAAAAAATTAACGACCGTATTTTGGGAAAAGTAAGGAGTAGAAGTCATGATATTTTGTTAACTGTACAAAATTTCATCCAGATCCGTGCACAGATTTTTCAATTATCTTGGGGACAAACTAACATGACCAAAAACAAAACATAATTAAACGTTCCTGAAGAATAATTGAACATCTTGTTCAGGTTCAACTGAATTACGAAGGAGTTCATGAATTATCGGTTCTTTGAACCTGTTCGGGTACAACTCTGGAAATTGGCACTTACTCCCCCCAAAAAATAACTTGGAGACAAACAAAGAATGGACTGCAGCAGAAAGTTGCCCAGCGAGCATTTCTCATGAAACACCTTTGGACGACTCCCGGTGTGTTATCAATACATTGAGTTGACTTGTTGGCTGGAAGCCCATCAGCTTCACTACCAGCCCAATTACTTGTGTTGATTATTTCCAGCCAGGGGGCTCTGCTCTGCAGTCTGCTACAGTCCGCTACCTTCTCAACTTACCGGGCGTATCAAAGTTTGATGCAACACAAACACACTCCCAACTAAATAAACACTGAGCCAGACGTAAAGATCATTCCGAGTTCATTTACTGACAGGCTTTCTAAGGGCGTATTCAAACCAACATGTTTATCCCGGGTCCGACTCGTTTTAACCGAGATAGAACTCGTTTTCGATTTGTCTCGGTTTATATGAATGCGCCAAGCGAGTCCGAGCGTGCGCTACATCATCTGAGACGAGCCCTGCTAGACGAGGTGGGCTCGACCCGCGACTAGAAAACACGCCGTGACTCGGGCCAGTGTGGTCTGAGACCGGTTGCGCTAGACCCGTTTTGCATAGACGAACGGCAGGATACATTGTGACTTTTTGGATATATTGGCAGCCCCAGCGGATGTGCTAATGCTACCTTCTTTCAGGTATGTGAACATATTAACTCAACAATGAAGTGCATGTGTGTGCACGCACAAGCCCATGCCGTGAGCGTGTCAAGGGCATTTGACGCACCAACTCTTTTCCTTTCCCCTACCCACCTCCCTTTCTCTGTCATTATTATCATAATCAATATTGTATTATGGTACTTTCTCTTCTCTTCCGATATTTTATCTGCGGTCCGGAGCAAACGCGGCACACACACGCACACACATATACACACACAGAGAAATCTTCCGCCGAAAGGCTGCTCTGGTTATGTCCTTGTCCCGCTTCCTGAATGGCTAATATTCATCCAATCAGTGACCGACTGCAGAATACACGTGGGGCTGTTTATCTTGGGTGTTAAACACTGCGTTTGAATACAACTGTGGCAAATCATCATGGGGATCATCCTCACTCCCGTAGTCGGGCTGACCGTTGGGGCGCCACTGAAGACGTTGCAACCACCACTCTCCATCTCTCGCTGTCCTCAACCACTTGCATGGTGTCCCTCAGCCTGCAACTCCTTTCACCTGGCACTGCGCCTTGATTGTTTTTGACATTCTCTATATGAGATGGCTGACGAGGAGCCAGTGGAAACATCTCATCTCTTTGGCCTGAATTCTTCTCTCTAGTTTTGTTGTTACATTTGCCGGGATGTTGGATGTTAACTTAAAAGAGTTAGAGTTTTAGGGCGTATACAAACCAGCGTGTTTACGCTGAGTCTGTCGGACTGAGACAGAAACTGTTTTCTAGTTGTCCCGGTAGCTATGAATGCACCGAGTCTGAGCACTGTCTGAAAGCGATTGCGCTAAAACCAGGGGTGTAGTGGGCGTCCACTCACTTCTGTCGAAATGAGAAAAAAAACACCTGCCAATCAGTGATGTATGTTAATAGAATCCCCAGTAGAGGGAATTCACATTTAAACACTCACTAACTTATATACTGTGGAGTACTAAAGAGTACGAGTACATGTGTTGGACACATTGGGGGCGATTCGGGCCTAGTGTTGGCAAGTTTGCTTATTTAGTAGGAGCTGCTTGATGGCTTCAGTGAAGGAGAGCGAGTTCTGTCCAAAGGACGTTTTTTATTTGGTAGAGAACAATTTCCATAGGCCCCACTTCTTAGATTGTTGTTGGCTCTGTTAATGAATTTGCCTAGCGGTCCAAGGACTATTCTGTTCATTACTTTGTAAACCATGGTGATGTTTGCTAATTCAGAAATGTTTGGGAAGGAGAGTAAGTTATGGTTCTCAAGAATCCTACAGTGGTGGTCTGTAAGGTTTTTTTTATCCAGTATTTTTAGGGCTCTTTAGTGCACGGACGTGATTTTGTTAATCGCTTTGCTAGTCGTGAAGCCCCAGGTTGTAATGCAATATGTGATTCTGGAGATAATGAGCGCATTGTAGAATGTTTTAGCGACCTCTAGGGAGAGGGAGTCTCTAATCTGTTTGAAGGTGTTTAGCTTTCTTATCAGTTTGTGGGAAAGGGTTTTGACATGTTTTTCGAAATTTAAGTGACTGTCAATGATGAGAGCTAAATATTTGGTTTCGGTGACAATCTGGATTGGTTCATCATTGACCATAATGGCGACGTTTTGGTTGGATGGGAGTGCTCCGATTGAAGACAGAATAGCCATTGTTTTTTGGATGGTTTGTTTCTAACCAGCTTGCGATCTTGCTTAGGGCACCATTTAAGGTTTTATTGATTTCGGCTATGTCTTGCCCATAGGCCAATATGACAGTGTCATCTGCGTACATTTGCATCATGATTTCAGGGCAGATGCTTGGGAGGTCATTGATATACAGGCTAAATAGGAGTGGCGCCAAGGTGGAACCCTGGGGGAACACCCATAGTGCATTTTCCCTGGGAGGATCTGCTGCCATTAATGTTGACTCTTTGGGTTCTATTGTTTAGGTAGCAGGCAAGCCAGTCCTGTGTGCTGCTGGAATCATTGAATAATTAAAGTTTTTCAATTAAAGTATTGTGGTTGACAGTGTCAAAAGCTACTTTGAGTCCGCCTACTATGAGTCCGCTGTCTAGATGTTTTTTATGAATTACACTAGATGGCAGCATGCTGATTCAGTAGAATATTTTGGTCTGAATCCGAATTGGAGGGGGTGCAATAGTTGGGAGCATTCTGGGTAGTTAGTAAGTTGTTTTGCTAAAGCTTTTTCAATTACTTCTAAATCAGCAAAATGCTAATTGGCCTGAAGTTATTCATTTCCTGTGTGTTACCTGCCTTGTGTATTGGGGTGACCACGCTTTTTTTAGCGAGTCCGGGAAAGTGTACCAAGTACAACACATCGGCCGTGGCGCAACAGCGACCCAACAGGTGAATGATGAACATGGCACAGACGTTTTTATGTAATGACACACATGATTTGAGGTGTTAATTGATGAAATGTGTTTATAAGAAGATCTTTTTAAGATGAAGACACAAGGTTATTTACTTAATTCGAGGTTTACATTGTTGGTGTTTATGAGAAGAAGAGCAGATGGAAGAATTGTGGAAAAAAGGAGGTTTATCCGTGGCTTAAAAAAAATAAAAACAAAAAAGAGTCACAAATTGTGTACCCACACTTTGAAACTCCCCACTGGCTAAAACTCATCAAGATCTCAGGATCTGTCCTACATAAATGTATCACCTCAGCCATTCAAAAAGGCAATGCCACACTGTTAGATTCACATTGCGGTTTGAATATGTCCTTAGTTTAACCTACAGCTGCACCATTTTGCCTAAAAATAGAATTGCTATTTGTTTCTCTAATTTTTTTCTTTTCTTTTATTGACAGGATTAGTCGGACGGGATTGAAGAGATCGGGGGTAGACATCGTAGAACAGCCAACGAGCGGAGTAGAACTAGCCTCACTGCGGACGCTGTGATCAAAACCACAGCGTCATTTTTGCAGCATCTTAACCAGGGCTTTGAACCGGTTCAAGGAACGAAACTGAAAACCGGGAACTTTTTGTATTTTCCAGGGAACAGAAACAAAACCAGAAACATTATTATTTTTAATGTTTTGGAACAGGAACACTTATTTAAAATAATGGTAACCGGTTAATACTGGCCTATTTTATTTCATTCCTCAAAGAAGTGCACTGTGGGATGACTTAAAAAAAATAAAACCAGATTATTCATAAAGTCTACGATGCAGCAGTGAAGTATGAATCGTTGCGGGACTCTCTGCAGCGTGTCGTTGTGGGTTCGCCCCGACGCGCAATGAGACCTTGACTGTAGAGCTCTACCAGCCGGTTTCTGTAGCGAGCCATGGGTCTTTGCCCCGACCTATATTATATAGCATTAAACAGCTGACAGGAACAAAATTAACCGTTCCGGGAACAATATTTTTTTGTTCTAACCGATTCAGGAACGTCAATATATTGGTGGAACTCGGAACCGGGAACATTATAATTCTGTTTCTGTTCGGAACAAAACGGAAAAAAATAGTTCAAATCCCTGGTCTTAAGCTGCTTGGCCATGGACAACCCCCAGGTTATTATGAACATGGAGGATAAAGCTGTTTTATGACTGAGTTCAGTTAAAGTATTATTGTGGAAAAACCTGAAGAGACGCCCCCAGGAGGAGAGAGAGAGAAGCTGCACCTCACATCTTATCACAGTGTTTTAAGGATAAAGACATTATGCAAAGCACATTATGAGATAGCATCGCAACCAGCCGCTAATAATGGACGGCAGTTCATGGTATTTGACATGGATTATTTTTAAGTCACTGTGCTCAGAGGTCCTTTCTGGAGTGAGGGGTAATCTTTAGTTGCAAGGCTTTCCCACTGACTTTAGGAACAGAAACTATTTTTAGGGATTCATTGAAGGTCATTTAATAATAATTTAATGCAATCTCAAACAATGTAATTTATTTCTTGAATATTTTTCTGTATTCTTCTTTCCTCATTTCCCATTATTTTTATTTACGTTACAGAAGGGTTTAAGCGCCCAAAGCAGGAGGCTGACATTTTGTTCCGCCGTCTGAGATGGACTTCGAGTGTCTGTATTGTTGCCTGCGTAGTCATCGTAGTGGACGGAAGTGGCTGAATTTGTCAAAAGTAACCCACACCGGTTCAAAATCCACTTACGACAGCTCAGCTAACATTATCCACCCCACTTCGCATAAATATTGATGAAAGTTACTCTGATGTGGTCACATGTTCTTCCGGAGCAATGTGGTGGCTGCTCCCACTAGTAACTCTGACCAAAATTTGTAAATGGAACGGGTTGAGCAGGTTATTGAATCATGCGTTTGTGGAGCATAGATCTGCACTAGAACATGTGGATGTGGAATAGCACCACCATTTTTTAAATAATGCGGTAGGTGTGTGCTCCCACTGAGTAGATATGTTGAAAAATAGTCGAAGACACAGCAAAAAAAATGGCACCAGAAGTCATCTTCAGCCTAGAAATGTAACCGGAACTAACAGCCAAACTCTATACTGATGGTAACAAAGAGAAGTGATGTAAATAAAACTAGACGCACTCAAGTGCAAGCCTGCGCCAAAATCGCAGTTTGTAAGCTCATAACAGTTGTCAAACTATGACGTTACTTATGGGCTACAGAAATGCACCAAAACTGAATCACTTGTTCCGTTTGTTATTTCCAACAACCGTACAAAATTTCAGCCAGATCCATGCGTAACTTTTTTATTCATCCTGCTGACAGACAGGCAACAAGACAAAAACATTACCTCCTTGGCAGAGGTAATGATGTAAATGCACCAAAATTGAATCACTTGTTCTGTACAAAACCGTACAAAATTTCATCCAGATCCGTGCATAACTTTTTCAGTTATCCTGGTGACAAACCAAGCAACCAACTCAACAAAAAACATAACCTGCGTGGCGCAGGTAAAAGAAAATGCAGTCATTCACACCTACACATACCTGGTTTCCTATAGATCCTCTCTAGTCCTCTCACAGAAACACACACTTGGACATTCACACACACACACACGGTGTCTATAGGTCAAGGAATATCCTCGCTCTGATCTCCGAGCTTCTCAAACGCGTTGCTTACTCGTTGCATCGATCCGCACCGCGCCACGGTCAATTAATTAAACCGATTGATCTTTGAGACCGCGCGTCAACGCACTGCACGGAGAGGAAAGTTGACTACGCACATGCACACGGCAATTTCTCCCTCACACACAAACATGCACCAGCTGTACTCGCACACGTGCAAAGACCATCGCAAACGGACTCACGCGTGCAACCAAGCCAGAGAGAAAAGTTAACTATGCAAAAGCACATGGCAATTTCTCCCTTGCACAAACACACACAGTGTGTACGCACACACGTGCAAAGACCATTGCACAATCAAGCCTGGGAAAAAAAGTTAACTACGCAAAAGCACATGGCAATTTCTCCCTCATACACAAACACACACAGTATGTGTGTGTGTATGCACGGGCACACAAAAAACATTGCAAACGGACTCGTGCGCAATCAAGCCAGAGAAAAGTTGACTACGCAAAAGCAAACGGCAATGTCTTCCTTGCACAAACACACGAAGGTATATGCGCGCACTCAAAGACCCCCCCATCACACAACGAACGCACTCACTCACGATCGCGCCGAGGATTCTGTGTGGCAATGGTGATCTAATTTAATTGCCCTCCCGTCCGAGTCTTAAAGGTGACACGCCGGCTCTTCCATCGCGGCAGATGGAGATTAATTAAGGAGGTCACTGAGATATGGTCGTGGGTTGTAATGCGAAACGTAATGATGTTTTTCGCCTCCAGCAAGTCCCCGCGCCGATAGCAACTTCCCAGGTAGGACATGATTGATTGCTGCCGAGCCAGGAATATTTAGTGGTAGTTCAGTCGGAGTCAGGAATTATACTGTCCTTGTGGCGCGCGTATCGAGCGCGAGACAGAGAGCATCTCAATTAGTTCAAAGATTGCAATTTCTGTTTCTCCTCACCAATAGACAAATTGCATTGCAGAAAAGCCGGAAAGGGGATTAGTACCCGCAGCGCTGCTCGACATATTGTCTGTGGGGCGCGCTCTATAACCACTCTCCACTCCACCGCGCGCCTGTTTACTGTGTTATTTTAAAATGATAGTGGTGAAGGTGGTAACTTGGTGTTGGACGATTTAATAATCTGCGCAACCTATTCCATTTACTCATCTGCATCGGACTTACGAGTGAATGCAGCCATCGCATTGGACCACAAGAACATGTGACCACATTGGTGAGCAGGGCTTGAAAACTAAATTATTTTTAAAACGTTCCGTTCCGAGCGGTTCAGGCAGGTCTATATTTAACGTTTTCATTCTCGGAACTGTTCCACCACCAAAATATTGGTCCTGAACCGGTTCGGAACACAAACATTTTGTTCGTTCTTAAAGTTCCTAATAATGTGCAATGTTAAGTTTAGATATAGTTTTTATACAAAATATATTTGGTGGACTTTCAAACTCCAAAGTAATGGTATTAACGCCATTACATTCGTTTCCCCGTCTGTCCACATGTTGGCGCCCCAGATACATGGGGCTTGATGACTGACAGTGAAAGTGGAAGGAAATAGTCTCCCAGACATAGGATATGTTAAAATATAGAGAGAACGGAAAAAAAGTTTTTGTGGATTTCATAATGTTCTGTTTCTGTTCCGGAACAGTTGAAGAGATCTTTTCTGTTTCCATTTCCGCTCCTTGTAAAATTCCGCTTGTTTTAGGTTTTCGTTTTCGTTCCTTGAAGCGGTTCGGATCCTTGTTGATGAGTGACTTGAAGTGTCACTCACCAACTTTTTTTTCTGTAATCCATATTTATGCGAAATGGTGAGTGAAGTGGGGTGGATGATGGATAATTGTTCACAAAGCCAGCTATGGTAAGAGGATTTCGAAATAGTGTGCAAAGGCGTGACAAATTCAGCCACTTTGGTCGACTACGATGACCAAAGATGGCAAAAGTACAGGGATTTCTTACGTGAGTAAGAGTAAAATACATTCGTAAAAAAACAAATCGAGTAAGACTAGAAAGTTAAAAAAATGAATTTTGAAAGTAAAAAGTACATGTTCTAAAATGTACTCACAAGTATTTATTTGAAAGTATAAAGCAGAGATGTGACCAAGTCTCAAGTCCTTCTTGGGCAAGTCAAGTCAAGTCCCAAGTCAACTCCAAATCAAGTCATCATTAACATGCTGTCATTTTAGCTCCAGAATCTGATTTTAATAAAGTCAAAAGCAAGCAATGGTTTGATTTTTTTGCTACTTTATTAAAATAAGATTCTGGAGCTAAAATCACAGCATGTTAATGATGACTTGATTTGTAGTTGACTTCGGACTTGACTTGACTTGCCCAAGAAGGACTTGAGACTTGAAAGAGGGACTTGGCACAACTCTGGTACAAAATACTAAGAACAAGACCTAAATTTGCCTTAACACTTTAAAGGCAATATTTTAAAGTAAAGTAACGGCCCTATTCTGGGAAAAATAAGGAGTAGAAGTACTGATATTTTTGTTAAAAATCTACTGATTAGAAGTAAAAAGTAGGGGTGGTTGGTGGGTTCGAGTGAGGGGACGAGTATTAAGTAGTGTGCTTATGTTTTGCAGACAACTGTGTGTTACAGAAGTGCTGCTGCTTTGCTCACCCGGAAACTGTACACTGTGCAGTGGCGACATGCGCCAACACACCCACACACCCACTTCCATACACCTGTGCTGGTCATTCTCTCTCTCTCGCTCTCGCTCTCTCTCTCTCTCTCTCTCTCTATATATATATATATATTGTCGTGCGGTTACTTCTTGCACATGCACGTGGAGGCGTGGAATGAGAGGCACGACAAGGATTGCAGTTGTAGCCGGAGCCAGGATTTACTATCCTATGACACAGCCAGTACTGGCAAGCCGTAGAACTACGTGGCGGGTAAGTTCTGAGCAACTGAGCAACACTCACGGTATCAACTGTAGAAACGCTGGTGGGGTTGTGTCCGGGGGGTCCTGAGTACAGCGGAGGATACACTCAACTCTACACTTTACTCTAACGGAGACAGAGCTCGACGTCTACTTGGACTGGACCGGAACATACAACTCACTACTTGGCGGGCTATTCCCCGGATATCCGCTCCACACACACACACACTCACGTTCGCACACACCTCACGCACGGTCCAGCGTGCACACGCATACACACTCTATTATAACGCTATAACTAGAATTGTTCATTCATCACAATATAT
>OMKY01061822.1:0-12997 GCA_900302395.1 Bregmaceros cantori | reverse complement strand
GCCCGTACCCCAGGCCCCCGGCATAAATATTTGAATGAATTCTCTCCAATTGTGCAGATGTGCTGTTGGTATGATTGCCCTTTAACTACATTTCCCATTGTCCTATCCTTTCCCAATTCCATTCCATGCAGTTATTTACATCCAGCTTTGGGAAGGTCACTTTTTAAAAGTAATCCCTTATAATTACAAGTTACTCATTAAAAATTGCAATCTGTAACATAATCCCACTACACCATTTTAAAAGTAATGGGATTTTTAGATTTAGATTACTCTTAAATGCAACCCTACCAACTAAGAAAAAAAACGACAGATTAAGGGATCATCAAAATAGATAGACAGATTACGTCATTACAATGTATACATGTATCATTCACGCCAGTATCACCAGCTGTCTCTCTCACTCTTGGGCCCTCACCCAAATGTTCCATATCTCCTCACCAATCACTCACAAGATTGAATCAATCAGCCACAGGATGAGACCCTCTGCACGTGCTCTCGAGCTTTACCTTCAACTTCAGTCAAGGCCAAAGACTTGGTTCTTAAATCATTAACCTCTCACACGTCACCCCCCTCAAACACGACATCATCAAGTACTTCCTCAAAAAAATGCACTCCCCTCAAACTCAACAATTCCCACCCCCATCGACACCTCCACCGTTTCTTTGGACGGCAAGCAGATCGCTGACAAACGTGTCTTCATAATCCATTTAACGTTATTTCCTTTTTAAGAAAATGTATATTCTTTTAGAAGCATAAGCTTGCAGTACTCACTGGCGGTTCCTAAATCATGGATTTAATCGCTACATGGCCTGTTCGGATTATTAAAAGCTATGCACCATCTCAGGTCGGTAAGTAATTCCCTCCTCCATTGTAGTGTTTAAAAAAATAAACATATAATAGAACATGTACTACTGTCTTGATTATGTACAGAACATATCAAATTATTGTATTCTTTGCTGTGAAGAATCCTTTCTGCCTCAAAATAGTATTTGAGTCAAACCACACAATCTCATCACTTCACTTTGTACTGTAATTTGTGAAAAGAACAACAAATGCTTTGTTTTTTTGCCATGGTTCAGTCTTCTATATTTGTCAATTATATTACAATGCCATTGGGAATACTATTTTACAACACACGTTGACTTCCTAAAAGTGACCTCTCCTGATGATATCTAAAATACTATTTCACTTATTTATTTACTCAACATTTTGTTAAACTACACTAACATCCAAGTGACAACTGCCTCTGTCAAAAACACACAAACACATTTTTGCCTCGAGGAGATACAGGCCTAGATGTGGCAATATCTCTCTTGATCCGAACTCAACCTTTGAAGTCTTTATCCAAGATCTTTGTAGGTTAATTCTTCAACAAAAACATCCCAAACCTTTTCCCCTGAATCATTTGTGCCAGAAGCTTGTCAAAATGTATAATTGTAATATGAGCTTTTGGGGGCCGATACCAATACCGATATTGAGAAATAACTTATGCCGATAAGCAATATATCTGCCCATTATTTTTTTAAGCCTATTGTATAGCACATATATAACACAATTTCAACCACTTAGCAAAAAATATAAACTGGAGGTAAATTACCGTTTCAAGCACTTATTATTGGACGTTTCTGCAAAATTGTACTAATTTCAACTTTGACACGACACAACTTCAACTCAATTTCCCAAGGTGTTTTTATACAACAAAGCAGTTATTCGGCTGCTTGCTGGCGTTTTATTGATTTGTACAATGACATGAACTGATAAGTCTAGCAATAAAACAGGCAAGCTTCAGCCGACATGAAGACATTTCAATCGATTTTAATTTTCCCATAATCGTTGGGGCCAAAATCACCATTTTGATTATGATTTGATTAATTGTGCAGTCCTACTTCACACAAAGAAAAGCTTACGAGGAACCTGCTCTGCTTCCATCAGGACATCTTCAGACACACACAGTCCAACAGATACACACACAGTCCAACAGATACACACACAGTCCAACAGATACACACACAGTCCAACAGATACACACACAGTCCAACAGATGCACACAGACTACAGTCAAACAACAGATCTTCTGATCCGTCCCAAGGCAGCACTGCTGACGATGGATAACAAGGGGGCGTACTGCATGCCAGCATTTCAAATGACCTTCTTGTCTCGCTGTGGGCTCTTCAGGGCACAGGCTGGGGTCAGAAGGTCAAAATTCGGTTAATGTATTACTCGAGAATTATTTATTTTAAAAATAATTTAATTTGAAGTCATTTCAGTGTCGTACTCTACCAATATTATCTTTCAGAGCCGAGGACTTCAGACGTCCTACAGAAAACGTATACTTACTGTCAAAGACGTCAACCGACATATTTTTAGAATGTAGATAATTCTAACCAGTTTTTCTCAGTAAGAAGAGACATTTTTTTTCTCTTCTTTATATTATAAACTGATCTGTTCAGATATAATTTGAAGAGAATAGGCCTATTTGGTGGAGCTGCAAGCATCATTTATGTTATGATTCCTGGTAGTAGTTATTGAACTACCAATGAACATGCAAGATGAAAGTATGAATCTAAGGAGAGTGTTGTTTGAACTCTCACAAATGCCAGAGATACTGGCAGAATTATGCGAACATGAATGGAAGCTCACGTTAATAATAACAATTAAGATCAAGACCAACTGACCTCATAAAGATTTAATTTTATTTATTTATTTTTATTTTAATTATTTAATTTAAACAAATGTTCATTAACTCGCTGAGGCAGTTAATCATTGATCAGCCGGCCTATCCCGTAACCTGGTGGTTAGAGCTAGGACTACAGACGGGTTTAAATCGCGGTAGCTGTGCTGATAAATAAACGCACGCACATTGACATGTCTAGTAAAGATCGCTTTTAACATTAAGACCTGTCTTCCGGCAGGAACCAGAACCGCTAGGTTAAGAGGCAGCGAGGTCAAATATATGATGGTAAAATAGCATAGTACTTAGCCTCTGATCCAGGACAATGCGATCAGACTTTGCCAATGGAAGTCTGCTAAATAAATAGAGAAGCTACAGGTGCTAATCGTTAGAATCACCACTTCTTCGTAGCTTCCCTCCAGGGGCGGCGCCCATGGCAGTATCGCCCCATACTGCTTGCCTCTGGAAGTGTTAGAAGCGGCGCAAGCGCCGCACACAACAATTTAAATGTTTTGTGTTAATAATGGTGCTGCACATTGAATGCATGAGTACATAACTCATTGCAGAAAGTTCCAAGAAATCCCATCAAACAAGTAATTTACTTTTCCTGATTGATCTGACTGAAACTACTGCAGATTCATCTGTTTGCCTGCCTCAAAGAGGTAACAAGGGAAAATTGAACAGGAAAAAAAAGTTAAAAACAAAAACATGAGTGTACCTTCAGTATTCCATCTAAATGTGTGTCCTGCAAAACCTTTCAATTTTGGTTGGAAATTGCATGAAAGACGAAAGAACTTGACAGCGAGAAATGGCAATTGTAGTGTAAATGTTATTCTGACATATTTATGACCCTCCTTGCGGTGGCAGAGTAAAGGCAGTTGTGCTAAAAATCTCTCTCCTTTTCCTCGGTCCTTGACTTTTTGTTCACAATCTTCCTGTCTCTTCCTGTTTCTTGGTAACGAGGGGGGAAAAGAAAAGGCTGGTGACACGAGCACCTCCCCAGTGTGTTGGGAGCGTGGCGAGTGGGGGCTGACGTAAGGAGATGACCATAGCAAACATGAGAAACGGCCCCACAGCCATGACGTGCACTGCTGTTGCTAGGAGGTGAAAACAGTCCAGGCTCGTCTCCATAAGCAAAATGAAATGGTGGACAGGGAATAGGGGTATTGTCATCAGAGCTGCAACCTATTAATCAACAATGATAATCGATTATTGAAATAATTGTCAACTAATTTGATAATCGATTAACCGGCACCGATTAATTGATTCCTTGTTTGGCCCATTCTCCGCTAAAAGGTGTTGATTAATTTTGTCTTTTGGCATTCCCAGTGTCAAGGCCCCGTCCATTCTCTTTGGATACTGAATACTGCACAACACATAATGGGTGAAAACACTAAGTTAGCACGGAGAAGTAGGCTCTTCCATGCTAATTTTAGAATATGGAACTGTTAGCAACACATGGAGATCGCGAAGCAGCAAAAGTTTGCAATATTGATATTGCCAACTTTTAATAATCATTCAGATTTTAAAGGAAAAATGAGCCGATTGAAAACCCATACCTACTGCCAAAAGACATACTTAGAGAAAACAGTCACAACTTTTCATGGATGAGCCTACTCATCCGTGCTGCCTTATTTTTTTACTCAAGCCTACTTGTCATCTCTGTTTGTTTATGTTGCTGTGGGTCTTGACCATAGACTGTATATTAACTAGAAGCAGCGTTCGTGACATCATCACATTGCCGTGAAGGGTGGGACTTTTGAAACCGGAGCACAGGGCCAATAGGCTCTGCCATATTGACAAAGTACCCGTATGTCAGGGCGGTCCAGGGAGGTTCGGGTACACCTTGTTTCCAAATATGGAGCTAAGGGTGTGTCTTATACCCAAGTCAGCGCTACAGTAATAATTTAATAAAATAATATTATAGGTGCTGTGATTTGTGTACATGTGTACATATTTTCAAAGCCCATATTTTACCCTATATTAGAAGTGCATGTATTTTGTGTTACGCTCTGAATAACTCCGAATACGGTGATTAAACGTTAACTTCTAACCGAGCATGGAAGCACCGCCAGGACTAGGCCGAGAGCCAGGGCTGCTAGCTAGTAGCTCCGCCGCTAGCGGCTAGCAGCACCGCCAGGACGCGTCACCGGGACGAGAGCCAGGGCTGCTAGCTAGTAGTTTGGCCCATGGCATTTGTTTGAGTTGTCCATCGACCGTGTATTAAGTATTAATTCTATTAATATAATTTTAATAAAATAAATACAATTAATACAATTTAATATAATTGTGCTAATTATATTAAATTATATAGGGTCTATGTTGTTGTCATGATGAGTAATTATTATTATTAGTATTGATCACCATATGGGAGTTATTTGGAGCAATATTTTGACATCATTAGGCATAGTTCCACACAAGCAACTCTATTTAGGGTAAAAATATAGCTTGTTGAAATATGTACTCACATTTTGCAGTAGAGACTGACTTTCCAGTGTACCTATGTGATACTGTGTTAACCATAAACATCTAGCTAAAAACATTCATTCATAATGTTCCGTTTCTGTTCCGGAAGAGTTGAAGAAATCTTTTTCCATTTCCTTTTCCGCTCCTCGAACCAGTTCAGAGCCCTGCTCTGCCAAATAATCAATTATCAAAATATTATTTCAATAATCGATTATTATCGAGTCATTCATTAGTCGGTTGCAGCTCTACCCCAGATCTACTAGCCGTGTCCTTGCCTGACCTTGAGTTGTGTTCTTTCATTGGTCCCTATGAGGCTCTTGTTTGTCACCCTCAGCATTGTGTGATTCTGTCATGTGATTGTGATTAGGTGATTCACTGTTTGGAGCATAGCACCACATTTTACTACAATAGTACTCCACACACTGAAACCAACCACAACCCACACAGCCTAAGCCCTTCATGGCTGAACCCACCTCAAGAGTCAATATGGGCAGGCTCCAAAATACTGTTGTGTGTATTGTAGGGGTGCAACGATTAGTCGATTAATCTATGACTGATCAATTATTTAATTAACCGGTAGCTAATGTAATAGTCAATTAATCGCCAAGGAATTGAATCATTGTTATGGACAGGTTTACGTGCGAAACGCTGGTGGGAGTAATTTTGTCCCGCCGTTCTTAAGGTCACTTCCGGTGCCTTATTTTTGCCTCTGTCAACGCTGGTACTGGACCGAGGTCCGAGCACACAAAACGCATGCCAGTTCAAAATCCGACCATTAGATGTCCCTCTGTGACCAGTTACACATCACTCCTCTTGCTTTGTTAACCTTTCTGTATAAATATTGATGAAATACAGTCAAAATCCGACTTAAAGTTACTCACCGAGTGGTCACATGTTCTTCTGGCTAGCTGCTTCTAGTATTTTCAAAAGGAATGAGAAAATGGAACGAGTTGCACTGATTATTAAATCATGCATTTGTGGGTCACAGATCCACACGAGAGCATTTGGGTGTGGGGAATAGCACACCGAAAGTTAGCACTATCCGTTTTAAATGACCCTGTAGGTGTGTATTCCCATCGAATAGACATGTTTAAAAAAAAATACATGGCAAGTAGATGACACCGGAAGTGACGTTCAGACACCGGAAGTACCCCCCCCCCGAAATCGTCTATTGCAAATTTGTTTTTGCTGATGCCACCACCTATTATTGGTCTACACAAATTTTGATATAAACTGGGTTTAAGAGATCACGGTAGACATCGCAGACAAGCCGACGGGGGGAGGAGAACTCACAGCACTGCGGACGCTGCGGTAGACACAGCACTATTCACATGAATGGGGCGTGTTGGGTTCAGTGTCTATAACCACTCTGCCAACGACACCCCAACCACCCCTCCTACGACACCCCAACCACTGTGCCATCGGCACCCCAACCACCCAGCCAACGACACCCCTATGTTCTGCAGTTTTTGAGTGTAATTGCCACCCATTTCTGATTTGCTGTGTGTTTTTAATTTCCCCTCAGAGTGTGTGACCTTGCCTGAGGATGTTGCCGACTGCGGGTCTCTGGGGAGCGAACCTCAAGTCACAGAAGGACAAACACACCAGCCGGATGTTGACACGGTAGCTACGCCTCCCTCCTTTCCCCGCTATGTGTTGCTATTTGTGGTTCAGGCTAGGGGTTCGTAATGAAAGAATTCATGTTTTTATTCAAGGGTTGTGCTATGCTTTAGAGCTGCAACGGATTAATCGAAGATAATCGATTATTGAGTTAATCGGCAACTAATTTGATAATCGATTAATCAACACCGATTAATTGTTTCCTTGTTTGGTCACTCCTCTGCTTAAATGTGTTGAATATGTTGTTCAACGTTTGCCACATCAACAATGTTTCAGGTTAATAATCATTACAATTTTGTGCACGGCAGTAGCCCAGTCTGTTAAGAGTGAGTACACTGCAAAGCACACAAATGCCATATGTGTGGCACGCATAATCGTGGGTTCGCCTCCCCACCCCCAACATCTTTGCCACATGTCTCCTCCCCCTTCTTTATCCTTTTTCCAGCCAATCCTGAATAAAGCTCTGAATGGGGCGCAAAAAAGACATTTGTTCCGAAAATACAAATGTTCTGATTTCAAAGAAAAAATTAACAGATTAATCGATTAATCGTCAGGTAGCCAACACATCTGTGAATGCACTGAATATGTTATAGAAGTTGGAGTTTCGTATAAAAAAAGTTTGCAAAAAAAACACACATGCACACATTAATTAAATGAAATGTTTTGTCTCCTCCACTTTCATAACTTCCAAACAAATTTTACACAACCAAAAGTATCATGGGTGAAGAGCCACTCAAGTTTGGAATAATCAGAACACCAGAACCAGGACAGATTTTCAACCACACCGATCTCAAGTCCTCGCACAGTATTGGTTGTGTGGTTGCCGTCTATTTACCCAGTGTGCTGTTCACAAAACGGCCACCAGGTGGTGGTGCTGTGCGACACATGTCTAAATGTTCTCCACCCGGGTTTGGGAATGTTTCTTATATACATTTATTATATATATATATATATATATATATATATATATATATATATGTATGTATATATGTATTTGTATATATGTATATGTATGTATATGTAGATATGTGTCTGTACGAACTACTAAATAGTAACTAGTTAAGTATGTTCAATCTAAAATCAAAGTAAATTAAAAAGTAGTTACCAGAGATGGCAGGTAACAAAGTACAAATACTCAAGTACTGTACTTGAGTACTCAACTTGTACTATTTTTCAAGTTACTAGTACTTTTAGAAGTCTTTATTCCTCTTAGTTACAACGTCTTCTACTCAGTATTTTCAACCCAAATATTATTAATTTCTACTCCTTACTTTCGGAAAACAAACTCTATAATGGATTGTCATTGTAGACTATATAAATGCACTCTATTTTGTTTGCACAACGCCAATCTAAATGAACTAATTAATTAATATTATTATTAATATAAATTAATATTATTAATATTACTAATTAATATTATGTAATACAGCTTAATGTAAACACCACTGCATATATGTGACATATTGTGCAATATGTATCTTTACACTAACACAACAAAATGATTATTTCATTAAATAAATCATTTTAGTTGGTACTTTTTGAAAATACTTTTGGGTATGGTATATTTCACAGCCTGTACTATTTACGTTGACTTAACATTAGTTGGGCATTTGTACTTAGACATTAAAGTGGGATCAACACTACAAGAAAACGTCAGCACTAAAAAACATCATCAGATGCCGTAGTCTGGCTGACCGTTGGGGCGCCACTGAAGACTTTGCAACCAGCTCTCTCCATCTCTCTGTGTCCTCTGCCACTCGCATGGTGTCACTCATTGTTTTTGAGAGTTCTTTAATATTGTGCCATGTCCGTACCATTTTAGATTTTTGAGTTTTTTGACTGTGGTTAGTAGATCTTCATATGGTCTGATGTTTTATTCTGGCTTTCACTGGTTGGTGGCGTGTTCTCTATACTAAAGAAACACTTCAAAGAACAAAAAAGCCAGCCATCAGCAATGTAGCCATACAGTATCATCATTATCATTCCCACCATCATCATGAATACAGTCAGTCTGTCATGTTAACAACACAGATCCAGGAACAAAATATTTCTTGCATATATTTTTGGTCGCTAGAGGAACTCTGTAGTGCCTTCCAGAGTTCAAAAGCAGCTGCGGCACAAAGCAGGTTATGTTTTTGGTAGCGTTGGTTTGTTGGTTTGTCTGTCACCAGGATAATTGAAAAAGTTGTGCATGGATCTGGATGAAATTTTGTAGAGCTGTTGGAAATGACACACGGAAGAATCAATTCGATTTTGGTGCATTTCTGTAGCCTATAATCTTACCGCAGTCATGTGACCAGACTTCCGGGTCGCTGGGAAATGTAGTTGGCATATTTGCCGATGGGAATACAGTCTATGGGGCAATCACAATCCGTTACTCGAGCACTTGCATTGATAATGGGTTGCCGCACATACTGCATTTTTTTGTACCACAATGGTGCAGGTTTGTAATCTCCAAGTGCTTTTAGTTTTGACTTTTACTCAAGACATCTGGATACTTTTTTTCCATCTGTTAGTTACAGTAACTTGGTTACCGACATCACTGCCCATGGACACGTGTGCTAGACTGAACCGGATGTTGACATGGCGTCTGCCCCTCCCTCGCGTTCCACGTTCTGTCGCTTTAATCAATGACGCTGCTTTCATGTCAGGCGGGACACTGTCTTCTCTGAGCCACCGCCAGCACCCATGTGACATGTGTTTGTTTGCTGGGAGGAGGGCAAACTTTGGTAGCCCTATGAAAGTTCATTCAAAGTTGATTCGACATCATGTACCGTGGAGGGGGTGAAACGATGTGTGACGTTTGCAAACAGTGATTGAAGTGCTTTTTTTTTATGTGCATTTGTGTGAAAGGGGGATGGCGTTGCGGGGATACAAACTCACTGTGCTGCACATGCTGTGATCTTTGCCACAGCAACTAGCCTGGCGAGCCAGAACCAATGAATCGTTCATGCATCGCACGTCACTAGATGGTACATTGCGTTTGGACAAATCAGGCAGATGTCGGCCGCATACCAATTGACTTATTTGAATCAAGACGTGGGCGTTTGGTATGGGCGACATGAGATGTGGCCGCCTCCACGCCACTTGTCCCACCTAGTGCGCTGTGACCAGGGCTCCGAAGCGCTTCAAGGAACGAAAACGAAAAACGAAAACGAACAGAATTTTATGGAATTTTATGAGGAGCGGAAACTGAAACGAAAAAAGATTTCTTCAACAGTTCCAGATCAGAAACGGAACATTATGAAATCCACAAAACCGGTTAAAACCTTTTTTTTTCTGCTCTCTATATATTTGAACATATCCTATGTCTGGGAGACCTGTTTCTGGTTGTGCATCCATCCAACTTTCACTGTTGATCATCAAGCCCCATGCATCTGGGGCTCCAACTTGTGGACAGACGAGGAAGCAAATGTAATGGCCTTTCAAAGCCGGTTTTCACGTTAATACAGTTGCAAGTTTGAAAGTCCAGCAAATATATTTTGTACTAACTATATCTAAAAACGTAACATTGCACAATATAAGAAACTTTAAGAATGAACGAAATTATTGCGTTCCAAACCGGTTCAGGACCGATATTTTGGTAGCGGAACAGTTCCAAGAACGAAAACGTTAAACATAGGCCTGTTTGAACCGTTCGGAACGGAACTTTTTAAAAATAATTTTGTTTTCAAGCCCTGGCTGTGACCCCATAAGACTATTTGATTGACACTTTTTTGACACATTTTTTGAACCTGGTTTCACCAGACCCAATGAATGTTCTAATCGCATGCGTTGCGTGGACAATTTGCGTGTTCTGGCTCGCCAGGCTACATAGGAACAACGCACGCTAGTAGCCGTTCTGTTGCGCGGCGCAGTCAAATTATCCACAGGTAATAGCGTCTCGTGATATGCTCTGATTGAGTGTTACTATCAGAACACCAGACAACATACAGACGCCGGAAGTGACCTTAAGAAGGGCGGGACAAAATGACTCCGTCCAGAGTTTGGCGCGTAAACCCGTCTGTATGTCCGAAGGGGGATGGTTACAGGCATGTTTCCTGGTTAGAGTATAGAATCTCATCTACAAAATGAGCCAGTGTGCGTTTTCATAGACTTTGAAGAAAATATTTTCTGGACTCTGGAAAATGCCTGAAAATGGCCCTCTAACCGCCGACAACTTTGCCCCAATAAAGTAAGCGCACTGAAGGAATATAAAGGGTAAGCTGTCAACTCAAGCTACGGAACAGCTAGCTTGTTATGAAAAGCATCCTGGATGATATTTGATGAGGTCCAATGACTCCACACATTTGGTCTAGACGCCGTTGGCTTATTTGAACAGGTTGACTTGTGTATACTGGTTGGACTGGACCTGCCAGGATGTGGATGTTTTTACTCCAGGGATGTCAAACATATGAAATCACATCTGGCTCGCGGGCGAGTTTAATCCAGTCTGCAAGATGATTTAGGAAGACGGGTGCCGTTATCGATTGCTTCTCTCGGGGGCAGAATTCGTCATTCAATGCCTTTCCTTTCTGTATATTTGCTGAATTGTAGTTTGGACCACTTCAAGGCTAAATACAACCACTTTGTTTTTTGTAGATTTGCCTCGATGCAAACTATGAGGTATAATGAGTTTTGAGTTTCCTCCCATTGATACTGGGGTTCAATGGATTGGCCGGCTCTGATTGCTTGGCTGCACTATTTACTTGAAACCACTAGGGGGCGGGGCCTTTCTCTTCATAATAGAGCCTATTTACATGAAGGGGAAGTCAACAGAGATAATATGAGCAAGAAATAGAAAAAAAAATCAGGAAAATACAAAGAAGGAAAAGAGAGGAAGAGAGGGGGGAGAGAGAGGTTGACGGCTGACATGGTTGTGTTGTTTCCTATGGATATTGATGAATTGATGATTCTTGATTTTTTTGGGGGGAGCAAGGAAGCACCATTTTTACATTTTATTGAGAAGGTTAAGGCTTCTGCTTCTGACGCATAGACTCTGTCATATCTGTCTCTGTGCGTGACCACACCCCCTGCACAGAGGTTCTGCAACAGTCGTCACGCACCTCAAAAAAATTGCGCAGACCTCAAACGGAAGTGTACAGAGGAAACAGCAGCTGTGATTGGTCCTTGGCATGCCTTTCCGGCTGTCTGTCGGTACCGGGGCGCGCCATTTTTAAAAACCAAGGAGCAATTACACTACAATGGACAACTTTGACGAAAGGATATATAATATAATATAAATATATAAACACTTCTGCCAGCAGCCAAAGTTCTCGTGACCTTCCGCCGGAGCTCTCACAAGTTCTCGAATAGACTCCCCCTGGCGCTTCGGCGGTGTCAAAGTGACACTTGATGTTAGGATTGTTCGCATAATTAGCTAGCAGCAGTGTCGTATTTGGTGCCCCCCTAGAATTAGTCTCGTCTGTGTTGAAGTGACGCTTGATGTTGGCATAATTAGCTAGCAGCAGTGTCGTATTTGGTGCCCCCTAGAAGTCGTTTAACCTTTGTCAAAGTGACGCTTGATGCTAGCATAATTAGCTAGCAGCAGTGTTGTATTCGGTGCTGCCTACAAGTTGAAGTGATGCTTTATTTTAGCATAATTAGCTAGCAGCAGTGTCATATTTGGTCCCCTCTAGAAGTAGTTTAACCTGTGTCAAACTGACACTTGATGTTAGCATAATTAGCTTGCAGCAGCGTTGTATTCGGTGCTGGCTACAAGTTGAAATGATGGTTGGTGTTAGCATAATTAGCTAGCAGCAGTGTCATATTTAGTGCCCCCTAGAAGTCGTTTAACCTGTCAAAGTGACACTTGATGTTAGGATTGTTAGCATAATTAGCTAGCAGCAGTGCTGTATTCGGTGCCGCCTACAAGTTGAAGTGATGCTTTATTTTATCATAATTAGCTAGCAGCAGTGTCGTATTTAGTGCCCCCCTAGAATTAGTCTCGTCTGAGTTGAAGTGACGCTTGATGTTAGCATAATTAGCTAGCAGCAGTGTTTGATTTGGTGCTCACTACAAGTCGTCTTGTCTGTGTTTCTGGCTGTGGTGCTGTGACCACAGTTCCTTCCTAATGATGTGGAAAGTTGAGTAATGCATGCTGGGAAGGTAATGGGCCACTTCCTGTTAGCCCAACACATATGCTGTGTGTGTGCGTGTGCGTTCCTATGAGCAAGTTGTGTTGTCTGTGTCCTCGTTAGTTTTACATTTCTTCACTTACTTCTTCTCGTTCTTGTCGTCTGTCATTCTCCAGCACCCCCC
>OMKY01061786.1:8170-20149 GCA_900302395.1 Bregmaceros cantori | reverse complement strand
GCCTATTAGATTCTAAGTGCAGTCTCTTTTGTCTTGCTGATTTTGATTTGGATGAGGTATAACTAATTATATGGCCTCTTAAGAAAGCTTTAAATGCATCCCACTTGATCCCTGCCGTTGTTTGTGTGGTGTTCTCTTTAAAATAATTATCAATCTCAGTACCCACATACTCAATAAAATCTTTGTTATGTAACCATTTCGGATTAAGACCCCATCTAGGGGGATCTCTCGTAAGATTTTTTCCACATAAACCATTGAGCATTGCCATGATCAGATATCGCAATGGGGCCGTAACAGCAGTCTTTAATCTTAGAAATAAGACTTGCCGATATCAAAAAATAATCTATACGCGAGTAGGATTTAAAAGAACTGGAGTAACATGAATATGCCACCTCACTAGGTCTCATATGTCTCCAGATATCTATTAAATTTAATTCGTCCATAAAATGGTGGATTATGTTCTGCTTCTGTTATGCGTAAGATCTTACCTGTTGATCTATCTTTAGACGGGTCAAGTGTACAGTTCCAGTCCCCGCGACTATAAATTCTCCCGGTAGAGATGAGAGTGTTAGAAATAAATTTGTATAAAATCCCTGCTCGTCCGCATTAGGACCATAAATATTTACCAGATTTAATTTGACTGAAAGAAGTGAACCTTGGATGATTAAATATCGACCGAACTTATCCTTAATTACGTTATTAACTTCAAATGGACCAAATTATGATGAGTATCATTACACCTCTGGCCTGTGATGTAAATGACGCTGCAAAGACACGTCCTGGCCATCTCCTGTTAATTTTTTATTATCATCATTCAATGTATGAGTTTCTTGTAAAAACACAAGTTTTGAACCATTTTCTTTAAGTTATTCATTACCTGCTTAATCTTCTTAATCTTTTGTAAACCTCTACAATTCCAAGATGTACACTTAAGTTTTATTTCTTGAGACATTTATACTTGCTTATTTTATAACTCTGTCAACATCAAAAAGAAACCTGTCCGAGATAGC
Source organism: Bregmaceros cantori (assembly GCA_900302395.1). NCBI lineage: Eukaryota > Metazoa > Chordata > Actinopteri > Gadiformes > Bregmacerotidae > Bregmaceros > Bregmaceros cantori. The sequence goes on along the minus strand of OMKY01061786.1, from coordinate 19,139 downwards.
TAAAACACTAGAACACATCAAGAAAGAAAACAAAAAGTGAACCCCATAAACCATATTCCCTATCTCTCAAATAAATGAGAACCCACCCCCCCAATAGTTACTTCCGAAATTGACTATGCCGAACCCCCTTTTAATTACACCCAAGAATTGTATTTGGACAAATCGAACAAATTTTGACAAATCCACAAATACAAGATTATATTTTTTATTATAAAGTAACAAGAACTCCTCCTGCGAAATGAACTGATTTCCAAGTGCATAAAGCAATAAATAAAGCAAAGTGGCAAACATCAGCTGATTGGACAGCGCCCGCCGTAGCTGCGGCAATCTGCTTAATGATTACTGTGGATATGATGGGGAGTCAAACCAGTAGGAGGAGGGGCCGATTTCTGCGTTCTGCGTCATGAAAACCGTGCATGCTTAAAGTCCATAATATCAACATACTGTAATGCTATTTAGATATCCATCAGTAAACACCACACCTGCTTTCTACCAAGCTCTATGGATGGTGGGACGCCTGACAGTAGCAAACATCCAGTAATTATAGATTGGATGACAACACATGAAGACAAAAACGCCAAGTATGTCTTGCGGATGACACCACTGGCGCAGCTTTTTCCACACACGTTTGTGTCCGGATTGTGGAAGGCTGCAAAAGAGATGACAATAGTCAGACTATCTGAAAATCTGACACCCTTTGACCCCGTAAAGCACACAGAAACAAAAAAACACACAAAAAAACAAACAAAGATCACATATCGAGCGAAGGTCGTGCCTTAGACCTTGGGGACGCGATTAGTCGTCACCTGCGGTATCCTAGCTTTTCTCTCTCTCGCCAATTACAGAACCCCCGCCCTGATGCTTCACAGGGGAATTGAAGCTTTGTAGCAAGTCGATTGAAAAGCCTGACACCCTCCACCCACGGCGGAAGACAATAAATGAAGAGATAAACTCCAGGAGTGGAGCCACAAGCTGACCGCATGAGACTGCTGCGCTCACCAATTTCAGAAAACGTTTCGCATCGCACTTTCCCAATTTTGTTGCTGACCGCAACAACAGACACACCGTCACCCACAGATACAGACGACGCAGACACAATAGGACAACAGCAGTGGGAGGTGAGTTGATTCAAGCTACTAAAATACTTCACAATCTGTGATGTCATTATTGTTATTTTTTTCTAGTGTCGCCGCAGTTTCTCATCTTCATTGGATAGGGTTAGTCTGGGATGAAGGGTTACACCCCTCCATTCCGAGGCCTCTGCATGCCGATCATTTGCCGTGATGTAAAGTGCAAATCCAAAAAAATGATCCGCTTATTTTGTTAGGGTCCCTCCAATACCCTAACCTTACCCTAACAAAATAAGCGTTTTTTGGGATTTTAACTTTATCGGAATGGACTTATTTTGTAATGACGGGTGACATGTCACAACAGCGAATCATCGGCAACAGGCCTCCCGAGAGTGATAATTTCACATTCCAGACACTTGGACAATTTTCCGAAATGACCAGTTAACGACCGTTGCTTACCATTTAAGCAACCTGAGCCTCTGTGTCCACGTCCAACATCAATCTTTCGCTGCGCAACGTCCGTCCAGGAAAATGCGCGGTAGTGACGGTGGAGAAAGAGGGCAGTCGGTGGACTTCACATCGAAGCAACTTCTGCATTTTAATCTATTTTAGCCCCAAACGTGGCAATTACAAATTGTTGGCATATCATAACCTTCTAAAATAGTTTTTAGAAAGTATTTATTTATATGAAAAAACAATTGCTCGGATTTGTGTTTGGATACATGCTATCCAGTCACAGCTAATACAAGTTTTTACTACTGAACAGACGTCATTGTAAGTTACATTGTGGGTGTAGGATTCTAGAGCATCTAGATGTTTTGGCATCAGTGACCCCATGGCCTTGGCTCAGGTTTGCACTCTCTGAGTGCTTTTAGTTGATATGTTTTAATACAAAAACTACAGATAGCTGCAAATACCTTATTTCTAGCACATCGAGATGATTTCATATGATACGATTTTATACAATGTTATGTAGTCATCCATTTGCTGTACGCTAAAGTTGTCATATACACTCTCTACGACACAAATGAATGTTAATTTGAAACTAAACATGTGAAATGTTAATTTCAAATTAAACATGTTTCACATGTTTAATTTGTCCTTGTCGCCCTGCAAAACATTCTTGAAAAGTTTAGCCAAATCTATTTTATTTGGTGTTCTTTCTATTTTAGCCAAATCTATTTTATCTGATTGTTCCCTTTGTGATTTGCATCTAGAAAAATAAAATAATTTCAATAATTTAATTCCTGGATTGAGGAATGAAACTGGGAAACTTGTTTCTGAGCATTCCATGCCAGTGCCACCATCATTTTCGTCAAAAGTGAATAATAAGCATTCAAAGGATGCAGACCAGCAAAGCAAAGATCAGCTGAGTGCATGCAATTTCAATTTGTGAAATATATTATGAAGACGTTAATTAAATGCATTTTGTTAATTTCAACAACTTTTCCCTTACTTACACATATAATGATTTAAAAAATGTTATCATCAGAAAGATTAGATAAATTAGAAGGGTTATGTACATTAAAGGAACTAAATAAGTAGATACAGTTTAGGTAAGTAGTAACTGATAACTGAAGAATAGAATAGAAAAATCTCAACTCTGACTCACTGTCATCATTTAAAACCCACCTAAAAACCCACCCGTTCAAGATAGCCTTTGACACCTAATCTGCTTTCCCCGGTTCCTCCGTTCCCTCCGCCTACAGTTTTATTTGCTTATTTTATTATTTTGGTTTTGTTTTCTGTTTATTCCTTAGTTTTCTTTTTTTCTTTTCTTACTCTGTAAAACGTCTTTGAGTGTCCAGAAAAGCGCTATATAAAACTTGTGTATTATTATTATTAGAGAGCTAGAGATGACTTGCTTTATGCACTTGGATTTCACAGGGAGTGTTTGTGTGTGACTTTATATTTGCCACATGAAAAGTATTCACTTTTTGATCTTGAAGTAACAAAAGATGGGTGTTCATCTTTTGTGTTTCGGTGTTTGTCAAATTTGTCTAAATCCTTAAGACCAAATAAAATAGCTTTTAATTCACCAACCACACTTCATTGAAGACTCAGGCATAGTCACTGCACGTTATGTGCCAATGTTAGCTAGTTACTCCTTAAGTCTGACCCTCAAGAATCATTTCCAAGAAAGCCACACTGAATTTACTATTTATAAGTGATATCAGCATTCTAGGTTAGTATTACAATGGCCATAAGGGTCTGCATTTTGACATTTTCCATTGTACCAAGACAAATAAAAATATTTAAATTTAAATGTCTGGACTTTAGCAATTGGAGTTCCAATGATGAACGGGCAATGACATCACTATGCTTCGACACTGACGTAAATTAAATGGTGCGGACTCTACTGACCGAAATCTAGGAACAAAATGAATCTATATTAATCTACATTAAAAGAAATTATAATCTATGACCACCACAAATCGATATATACTGTAGTGAATGCACGCGTGGTGCATTCTGGGCTGCCACCGTTGGCGGTCCTCCATGTGCCTACACGCCTCTGTATAAAGAGTCAGAACGAAGCTTGACAATGACTGGGCTCAGTTATTGTCGATCCGAGTTCCTCTTTCCCCAGCTCCTCCACGAGGGGGCGCTTGCGTTACATTGGTGTCGGAAGTGGTTACGGACCGCACGCGGGGAGCCTGCGCGAGTCACACTCGTTGGAGTAGAGCGGCCACCGGGGGGAGGCAGTGTAGTGAATGCACGCATGGTGCATTCTGGGCTGCCACCATTGGCGGTCCTCCATGTGCCTAGACGCCTCCGTATTAAGAGTCAGAACGAAGCTTGACAATGACTGGGCTCAGTTATTGTCGATCCGAGTTCCTCTTTCCCCAGCTCCTCCACGAGGGGGCGCTTGCGTTACAATACTATCAAAATGTATATAAATACATACAGCATGTGTTGCCGTCATTATAAGGCTTATAAAAGGCCTTTCATTTTTTTCAGCTCCAGACATGCTTGTCATTTTGGGTTGCTGACCCCTGGTCTAGGCAGGGGTCAGAAACGGAACATCGACGCTCCCTACGTTTTGCGTTGCATTGTGGGATGAGTGCATAGGGTGCATGGAGTATTCAGACACCGCTACAAAATGACATGCGCTCCATATAGTGCACTATATAGGGAATAGAGAGCAAATTTGGACACAGCCAATATGTTGTAATTGATGACAAGACATATATAAAAATCTGTGACCGTATTGAATCAAGCAGTAATGTTTTGTACCTCTGAATAGTAGCCGTGTTGCATCAACTGCAGAGATGGCTGTCAGAGTTGCAGCGCTGGATGTTCTTACAGCCATGACCATGTTCCACCTGACCAGAGCACATTGGCCAGAGACACTGTCCAGTCTGCAGCACGCAGCAGGTACCTTTTCCTATTCAAACGCAGCAGGTACCTTTTCCTATTCAAACGCAGCAGGTACCTTTTCCTATTCAAACGCAGCAGGTACCTTTTCCTATTCAAACACAGCAGGTACCTTTTCCTATTCAAACGCAGCAGGTACCTTTTCCTATTCAAACACAGCAGGTACCTTTTCCTATTCAAACACAGCAGGTACCTTTTCCCATTCAAACGCAGCAGGTACCTTTTCCTATTCAAACACAGCAGGTACCTTTTCCCATTCAAACGCAGCAGGTACCTTTTCCTATTCAAACGCAGCGGTACCTTTTCCCATTCAAACGCAGCATGTACCTTTTCCTATTAAAACCTAGCAGGTACCCTTTCCTATTAAAACCTAGCAGGTACCTTTTCCCATTCAAACACAGCAGGTACCTTTTCCTATTAAAACCTAGCATGTACCTTTTCCTATTAAACCCTAGCAGGTACCTTTTCCTATTCAAACACAGCAGGTACCTTTTCCTATTCAAACGCAGCAGGTACCTTTTCCTATTCATACACAGCAGGTACCTTTTCCCATTCAAACACCTGGTTTTACCAGACCCAATGCAAGCGTCTAGCGATCCTGTGGGTCTGGACCAACCAGGAGCACAAATCAGATTGTCGTCCATGTTCGGGCGATCCAATCAGCGCCTCGTTAAAGCAGGCCTTGTTCGAATCGAAATGTGTGCCTCCGTGCCACTTGTCACGCCTACTGCGCTGTGATTTGATTCATTTGATTGGCACTTTTTTTGTTACCTTTTTTTGAAGCCTGCTTAATCCAGAACATTTTAAAGTATATTGTCAATGCATATTGTCAACGGTTCATTGTGTGAGGGGGGTCATAATTTCACAAACGCGTCAGATTTGATTTTCACCTCCCATAGGATCCCATTCATTCTGACGTCTGTCGTTGGCGCCCCCAGCGGACAGTACCACCGGAAGAGGTCGCGTGTGTGGGGTGTCTCGCTCTTTCTCTCATATACTGTATAGGTCTCTCCATCTCTCCCTGTACCAGATATATACGGGTACTTTCAACAATGGCAGCGTGCAGTCGGCGGGTATAAAAAAGTGTGATGAAAGCAAGGGGGTGACGTCATGCACGCTGTGTCTACTTTATATAGTCTATGATCCAGACCAAATGATCGTTCTAATCGCGTGCGATGCATGGACGATTCATTTATTCTGGCTTGGCAGGCTAACTGACAGTGGGGCAGTCTGGGTACAGGGTGTGGCGTGTTCAATGAACGCAGATGAGACTAACAAGAACTCCGATGATAACGTGACAGCGTGTGAAGATAAAACTCTTTGTGGGTGCGCTTACGTAATTCATGGCTTTGTTCTTTTTAGCGTCTCTCCCGGGGGACTTTCCGTGCGTCTCTCAGATGCAGTGTCACTGTGCCCTGCGCCAGCAGGACTGCTGCTGTGCCAGCCAGCGTCTCCATGACCTGGAGGACTTCGCCTTTTCCAGGATGGCCGATTTATGGATTTCCATCAGGGAGCTGCAAGGCTCCATCCAGGAGACTTTAGGTATCTTCACCAAGTATCTACTATCCTTTGGCACAGTAATAGACGGCAGAGAAAAAGCATGCTTCTGTGATTCCAATATGTGGAAGTGTATAAATATCATCATGATCATCATCAATCTCGTAGTCTGTCTGACCGTTGGGGCGCCACTGAAGACTTTGCAACCAGCCCTCTCCACCTCTCTCTGTCCTTAGCCGCTCGCATGGTGTCACTCAGTCTGCACATTGTCCACTTGTGGATGTTATCTTCCCATTACTTTCTCTGTCTTCCTCTCCTCCTTCCACCTGGCACTCTGCCTTGAAGGATTGTTTGAGAGTCGTTGGGATCTTGTGACATGTCTGTACCATTTTAGTTTTCGTTTTTTTGACCGTGGTTAGTAGATCTTCATATGGATGGATGGCTTGTTTGATTCTGGCTTTCACATCTTTGTTGCTCACCAACGAAGAAGTAAAAATATACCAAAGTAGAAATCTACACACGTTGTTTGAAAATGATCAAAACATTTTTATGAGCTTGTTTGAAATAGTCAGTGGCAACGCTGCTCTGACCATGGTTTGGATATACAGTATAACGGCCATGTGATGATTCTATAATTCATAGAATCTGGTTGCAAATTAGCAGCATTGCAATACTTATTAATAAATAATATTATAATGATAAATTAAAGGATTTTAATGAAATGACTCTACTCAACGTACATTGTTGGCTTTCACATGATGTCTTTGAGGTAGACATAGGGTGGATTGTGGGCTGCTGCCTAATGTGGGGCACCTAATTTCCAGTTTCTGGCTCTTTCCTAAACTAATGAATGTCAGCGAAACTATGGTACTTCAACATTTCAACACTACATTTCCCTGTTCCACCTTAGGCAACTGACTGTCCCACATTAGGAAGCTGCAAAAAAGGGCCCACATTATGACAATCCACCCTATTTCTCTGGAGCCATACTTAGCAATGTCTATTTAACTATCTTGTGTGTCGAAAAACCACCTATTTTCACAGGTGGCAGGAGAGTTGCGTTTACTGCGATGGGAATACCATCTGGAGTCAGGAGTGAGTGCTTGGGACCTTTCTCCACGGACGTGACTGTTCCGTACCAGACAGTTATTCTCAACCATGGAGACGGCTACAACGCTGCACTCGGTCAGTCTCATTGGCTATTGTTTAGCAAAACAATAACAATCCGCATGCAAAATCAGGATTGAACAGAGTGACACCCCAGCCTGCACCTTGTCCATTCTTGGATGTTATCTTCACACCACTTTCTCTGTCTTCCTCTCCTCCTTCCACCTGGCACTGTGCCTTGAAGGATTGCTTTTAAGAGTCCTTGGGACTGTGGTTAGTAGGTCTTCATATGGTCTGATGGCTTGTTTTATTCTGGCTTTCACTTCTTCGTTGGTAACGTGTTCTCTGTACGAGATGCAGAGGAGCCTGCGGAAACATCTAATCTCTGTGGCCTAAACTCTTTTCTCTAGTTTTGCCGTTAGGGTCCATGTCTCACAAGCATACAGAAAGATTGAGGTCTCGAGTGAGCATATCAGTCTGATCTTCGAGCTGGTGGAAATATTCTTGTCCTGCCAAATTGTCCTTAGTTTTGCTATATTTTTGTTTGTTTGTTCAATAGAATATCTATTTTTGGGAATTAAATAAGAATGAACATAACAAAATCACAACCACCTTCACTAAACCATAGCGTCCACAAGTTTGGATGTCGATAGTCCCACACTGACAATCTTATAGTCAAAACTTTTAGTTGATGTGATTAATTTCCTTCGATGCCCGGACTCCAGTAGGAACTGCAGAAAATGTATTTAGAACATGCGACAATATTAAGGATCCTCTCAGCCGGCAGCACCAGCTCGGTAAACCGGTGAGGTGAGAAATGAGTAGATTCCAACGAGTAAATGGTTTTGATAGCACTTGATAGCTGCTCCTCACCTCTGCCCCTCTTCTAAACTACACCCCGACTCGAGATCGCCCAGCGTTATCAAAAGTACGGATTCGAACAAGATGTCCAGGGCTCTGATTGGTGCGTGGATATGAAGCCGAAGATCTGATTTGTTGATTCTGGAAGTCTAGTACAACTGTGCGACGAGTGGGAAGACAAGTACATGTTTATAGCTTGCCAGGCTATGGAATAGTAGCAATAAGTATACAATATCCCTTTAGTCTTGAAATAAATTGTTGCATGAACTGTGGGTGTTGCATTCTGTTGCCTAGGCGTCTTCACTGCCCCGCGTGCTGGTGTTTACGCCTTCACTCTCACAGCCGTGTCGGGGGAGGCTCCGAGTGGCCGTGTCTACTACCGACTGGAACTAATGCGTGACGGCGTGTTGGTGACAGCACTTATGGAGTCAAGCCGAGTCGACTCCGAGGACAGCGGGAGTCAGTCGGCCATCCTCGAGCTCCAGCAAGGTGGACAGGTGTATGTGATTCTTCGTACCGGCCGGCGAGTGTGTGGCGAGGCCGCACGAGGCCGCAATGCCTTCTCAGGTTATCTGCTCCACCCCACGGAAGCGTGAAATCCAAACTGAAATTCAACCAAAGTTAAGTGCAAAAAACTATGAAAAATCTGTCAATGGTGTGACGTGGGGCCATTAGCGTCCTTTTGCACACAGCTTGTAGGTTATGCAAAGAAACTCAAGGCTCCTGCATACTTTCAGGGTGGGGTGGGGACCAGCCCACCGTAAAGGTGATTACGTGACTGCCGTCGTGGCGGTTTGGGTAGAAAGTGGTCATAGTTCCAGATGCCCCGCCTCCCTCTATTCCCTCTATTCTCTTTTTCTCTCTCCCTTGTCTCCTCTCGTCTCGAGCGAGATTCGCGGACCTGCTTGCAAAACGGGGACCGCCCACTCTCCGTCTTGACCAATCACAGCCGCGAGGTGAAGTCCGTTAGTAGAAACAAGGGCTATGGTCAGGATGAGAGGTGGGGAGCGTCCCACCGACAAGTACCGAGGCACATTGATGACGTGGTGTAGTTTTTTCAGCGCAAAAAACTACCCCACGGGAGTCTTCTCCCCACCCCACCGTGAAGTATGCAGGGGGCTTCACAGGGACATATTTAATGCACCTGTAGAGGTTAGGGGAAAATGTTTGATGAATTGCATGAGCGGCCGTTAAAGTATATCTTTTTTCTTTTTTGATTGATGTGATCATTGATTCTTTGATTGATGTGTTTATTGGTTCTTTGGAGACTTTGTGAACCAATTAAAACATGAAACATAACACAAAACAAAACTTACAACAATCAACTTTGAATCCATTACTACATGGTACAAATTACATGTTTTTCAAATTAAAGACAATGTATTCTATTAATCGAAATCAGAGGTCTCAAACATGCTGCCCATATTCTGTGGGCCCCCCACCTTATTACGGAAGTTTAATAGGGTGCATTGCCCTAATATAGGCCCTTTTTGCAACTTCTTAATGTGGGACAGTCAATTGCCTAAGGTGCAACATCGAAATGTAGTGTTGAACATTTGAACTTAATGGTAGACAAATTTCCATAGTTTGCTTTTACCATAGGTTCACTGACATTCATTAGTTTAGGGAGGAGCCAGAGCCACTGGAACTTAGGTTTCCCACATTCGGCATTGGCCCACTTTAGGGCAATCCACCCAATTTGTGTGCGGCTCGCAAGTTTTATTTTCCGCAGGTTTGTTTTTCTTTTTCAAAGTCTGCAGTGAAGAGGAAGGTTCTTGATAAGCACCTTCCGGAGAATTGTTACGTAATATATGAAACAATTATTTAATCTTTATCTTATTTTTTCATGTTTTTATCCTTTTGCTATTGCTGACTGTATGTGGTTTAATATGAGTGTGAGTGTTAGTTTATGTTTGCGTCATGTTGTTGCGTCATCATTTGTTTTAAATTTGTCAGCAATAAAGATGTAAGTAAATATAAAAAGGGGCATTAATAAACATTTGGAAATCTGTGCAGCCATGTTTTGGTCTATTGTTTAAATAAAGTTATCTTTGAATGCATTGAAAATGGCATTTTTTTCATTGCCTTTTGTTGACGTTGCGTTAACATCCGTAGGCAACCACCAGTGTGGGGGGAAAGTGGAAACCGATCAGGGCATGCACGGAGATGAGTCTCAACATATTTCAGTGTTTTATGAAGTCTTCTGTTCTTTGGGTTTCATCAATTTGTTTACTGTGAAATCTTATATGGTTTGGTTTTGTTGTTTGTCTCCAGCATATTTCCCTTGCTGCAGTTCATAACTATTGACCCAGGCCAGGCCTGGGCTGGGAGGAGAAATCGGCCCGGGCATTTTTAACTTATACCAGCCCCCATAATCTGCGGAGCCCCTCTGACACGAAATTGACATAACTTATGTCTTATAAATGCACAAACGCTCTGGCCAAGGGGAGAAGGTGCACACTTTTACTCAAAAAACAATGTGTGGTGACTTAATGTTCAATTGTTTATTGGATTCAATGTCCTACTTAAATACAGGCTGTCATGCTCTGAAATAAACTCAAAATATGTTTAAACGTATTAAATAATCGCTTCTTAGCTTGTGTTACGTTTAAGTGTAAACTGAAGGATGCAGTGGGCCCAAGTGACCCCAAGAGGGGGCCTAAATAGCGCCTACCGTTTTCTGGGTTAAGAGAGTGTGGGCCGGCGGGTAACATAGTGGGCTGCCGCCGGTGATTTTTACCACTATAGATAAAGGGGCGTTGGCCCACCGGGAAAATGCCCGGTGGGCCCTGTAGTCTGTCCGCCACTGCACATATCTGACCCCCTCCTGCCGCCGGCGTTCCGAAATTAATTTTGATGTTTCATTTGCCGTGATGTGAAGTGCAAATCCAAAACCCTAGCCATAGCCCTAACAAAATAAGCGTATCGTTTTGGGATTCAAACTTTATCGGAAGAGTTATCTCGGAATGGCAAGAGCCCTCCTCTTCTTCACCCCCTTTCCATTATCACTGTTATAAAGACTTGAAAATATAAGAGCCTGTTGTTTCTGTTAATGG
>OMKY01061711.1:0-13634 GCA_900302395.1 Bregmaceros cantori | reverse complement strand
GGGGGGCACGACGGCGGGGAAGCAAACCTGCAGCAACTTATGCAGGAGACGAGTGCATGGGGCTGGATGAAGCAGTCTAACCGACTGCGCCACAGAGCCAGCTCCAGGTGCTTAAATCGGACACAGTCAAAAGAGTTCCAAAAAGCCGAAGGCAAGTGGTCCAAGAACCAGACATCAAGCCAATTCTGAGACAGGTACTTGCCAATACCAATACCACACTTTTTGTGGTATGTACATGTGATTGGCAGTGCTATCCAGGTCTATTAACACCTTAAGTTCCAACAATTTCCACAGAATTCTCACCCTTGCAATTGGCGATTGAGCCCAAAAAATAACTTAACTAGAAGCACTCATAGAGTGCAACCCTGTGCCTAGGCTATTGGAATATAGTCATAAGAATAAACATTTTCGCGATCAGCCGGAGTTGAGAGAAAATTGAATAGAATTGAAGGGTAACAATTTCGCAATCAGCCGGAGGTGAGACGCGAACCCGGGTCTCCAGCCACCTGAGCTGTGATAGTACCACGCAGTAGAGTGGAGGCAACTTCTGCGTGTTGCTGATGGTGATCACAGTTTGTAAATTGCAAAAGTTGTCAAACTTTTATGTTACTTAAAGGCTACAGAAATGCACCAAAATCACTTGTTCCTTATTTTATTTACTCAATTTCATTGTACTTGCTTGGTTCCACTTACAATGTACTGTGGCTCTTGCCTGAGAGGAGCGCTATATAAATACATTTTGCTTACTTACTAACCAACGCGACCGAAAACATAACCTGCTTGGCACAGGTAAAAAAAAAAGGTTCTTTACTTTCCAGCAAAATGGATTTTCCCATTCTTAACACATGTCTTTTGCATATGGCAAAAGGCATGACATGGAAGTCCTTACTTTTCAGCACTGAAACAGTTAAATGTGCTGCTGGCAGCCTGTTCAGCCCACCGCTGTGTTGGGTGGGCCTCGTTGGAAGTACCCTGCTGTCCTACGTTGCCTTGGCAACGCGCCACTGGAAAGGTCAAGACTCCAGGCACACTGGGCCAGCAGCAGGAGTTACTGTACTCAGTGATTGTTTCTCTTCCAGACATACTGTGGTGAGGTAGCAATAATAATAATATGATAATAACTTTGATTTATGTAATGCCTCTCAAGAAACCATAGGTGCTTTACAAAATAAACAGACAAAAAGAAAACAAATCAAAAAATTAAAATGTTGCAAGTCAGTTAGGCCACTCTTGTGACTGTGGCCTGGTCTCGTTCGTGAGATTGATTCCTGTCCCTGGCATAAGTGTGCTGCAGGTCTGCATCCCCACTGTCCTGGCCCCCCTTCAAACTAAAAAAAATAAATGAAAAAATAAACTGAGGTAACCATCTTGCTGGGGGAAGCCAAGGAGAAGAGATGGGTTTCATGTTGTGCTTTCAAACTGTCAAGAGTAAGTGGCAGTTAAGGTTTTAGTTGACGGCAAAGTTATAGTGTATAACATATAGTTGATTATTCAAGTGATGTTTACATGCACTGGTACTGTCAACCTTAAAATACGATTTTAAATTCAAATTATTTTTATTGGGAAAATTGAATACAATTGAAGGGTAACAAGACAGAGGCAGTCAATGCAGCGCTCAATGCAGCAGCCACTAGGCGGCGGCACAACCACAACATAACTTCTTATGAGTTCACTTCACAGCTGCTGCAAAAAAGTAAACCTTTGTTCGAATCTCAAAGTTCAAATTGACTCTCAGGGATGCAGATTAGAGGGGGAACCATGTTGCCACACATGTCCAGGAGGTGTTTATAAAATATATATGAACTTCATCGAGATGAAGGTGAACTAAATTAAACTGTATGTTGTTGTTGTTGTTTCAATTATGCTGTGCTGTTTGCATTAAAAGACAAATTGTGTGAGCGGTGAGCCCCAGTAGCTCAGTCACTAAAACAGAGCACTGCACATCAAATATATGCCATAATGGAGTTTGCTTCCCCTCACTAGCCCCGTTTACATGGACACTTTTCTGGATCCAGGCTTTTTGGCACCATGTAAATGGGGCTACTGACAGGCTTGCCACATGTCTGATCCTCCTACTTCACGCCATTTCCAGCTAATCCTAAATAAATCTGAACAAAAAAGCCATGAAAGCATTTACACAAAAAAGGTAAGCTTCCACGCAGAAACAGGTCTTGGTCTTGGCTCAGACACCTAATCCTCCTCAAATGGAAGGACCCCACCGCCCCTCCTCTCACACTCTGGAAAAAGGACCTCTTTTCCTGTGTTAGTCTTGAAAAGTTGACATTCTCTGTGTGTGGCTCTCTTGCTCTTTTATATTCAACTTGGAAGCATATTCTGCCACTTCTCCACTACAAGAAAGAGAAACCCAAGGCACAGTTCGGCACATCTCAGTTAAGTTTAGTTCAGTTAAATGGGAACGTGTTTCCACTGTTCTTAACACGGTCATGGGGGGTGGTGCCTAGTTTTAAAAACTCAATTTTGATATGCCAGTGCTCACCCCCACCCCTGCGCGTGTGACATCCGCCCGATTAACATATGAATTCACAACACTGCTGGATGTGTGCTGTGGACGCTGCCGCTGTAAGGGGGTAGAGGGGATAAAGGTGTCGGCCCCCTACTGGTGCCTTTGTTCTATTGATGCCTGCCAGACTGGGGAGGAGTGGGGCACATGACCCCCTCATGTGATTGGCTGGCCACGTTGCGTAACCCCCTCGGAGAATGACCAAACAGCGATCAGCAAACGTGGCCATGCACGGCCAGATTCTGGACCCACAACTGAGTGGGTCCTGAAACCTGGCCTGGCCCTTTTGCGCTCGTGGAGAAGCGATTTTCCGGGGTGGATGTGCATACGGGTGTTCGATCTTGGAAAAAAGTAGATCACGATCGTTGGAGTCTATATCACGATTTCACAATCTTATCACGATCTTACCACGATCTTATCACGATCTTATCACGATCTTATCACGATCTTGGAATTATTTTTAAAGACACAAACATTTATATTGTAATGTCGTTATATTACAAACACACTGTCTTATCATACACTTAAGATAGACCGTATATCCCGCCCCCGCCCCCCCTTATGTGATGGTGAAATGGTTTGCCCCAAAGTGGGCGCGCGCTCCGTGCGATGTGTTGTGCAAGGCCACAGAGCTTGCATTGGCTAGCAGCAGTGTAAAATGTGCACGGTGATTGTGCCTCATTGTGTCTTTTCTGAACTTTATTTTGTTGGCGCCTAGCGGATTGGTAGCGCCTGTTGGATGTCTGTTCGCGGAGCGGGCCCTCTCCGGCTGTGGGGTGGTCCACGGCGTGTCTGTTTTCGCCCGGCACGGAATGAGTCTTCATCGGCTGCAGCCACAGCGTGCTGTGTCCGTGTTATTCTCAACACGGAATGAAACTTGTTCTATCACGCGCGTTGTGGAGAATATTATTTAGTACAAAGCGTGTTATGGATACGGCAGCGGGTTCTCACGGCGCTGCCACAACACGCTTCGTACAACATGTTTCGTTCCGTGTCAGCGCTAGCACGGACTCACAGCACGCTGTGTCTTGAGCGGAGGAGGATTCGTTCCGTATCGGGCCATCACATAGACAAACGTCCCCGGGAAGGACTCGTTCCGTGTCCCAGCGCGCTGCGGGGACGCGGCAGGTACTCGCTCGGTGTCCCAGCGAACACTCAACACGCTGCAGCATCTTACAGACGAGCAGTACTCGTTCCGTTCGGGGCGAACATACACTCAACACGCTGCAGAGACCCGCCAAACCAATTCCATATAATGAATGTGGAGGTTCCCCTCCGCCATGACAAACGCTGCATGTGTTGTTGTTTTGGCCAAGCGGATGAAGAAGCGCGACGTGTCATGAGTGGGCGCGGTATTGAGGCATATACGTACATCAGATAGACAAACTTTCAATGTGTATCGCGATACTGCTGATCTAGTAGAAATAACAGATCGTGACAGCTTAGAATCGTGGGACGGTTCAAGATCGTCAGATCGAACACCCCTAGATGTGCATGTGAACTGTGCCGTGCTGGTCTTAAGTAAGCCAGTGGAGAAGGGGCTTTAGTTGCAGTATGATCTCCCCCCATTTCGTTCCCCCCTTCCCTTGTGTGCTTGGTGAGTGTGTATGAATGGTTTCCTCTCTTTTTCCTGGGGGATCCCTGGTCTCTACATGGCGACATGACACCTTGGTGGCATGTGATTGCAACTGTCCTTTTTTTCTTGTGCCTGATAGCTTTATAAAAAATATTTATATATTTTACCTAAACTAACAAAAAGCCACAAAACTTATGAGTTAAGATTTGTTTGAAATATACTGTATGTCATGAAGCTAGTTTACTCAGAGGGCTCCACCCAACCCTTTTTTTAGAATAATGATTCAAGATGCAAAGATACCACAGAATTTGTCACTGCTGTAGACGCTTTATAACAAATTATTGAGGGAAATAGTTTCATATGAAAATAACTGAGGAAAGTTAACTATTCCTTAAAATAAAATTTGCACAAAGACACTCTATGTATAATATCCAATTAATATGCACAACCGTGTCCTCAACAACAGTCAGAATATATCTTCACAGTGGGACTCCCAGCAGGGAGGGGTGATTATCCTTGTCAAGTCAAAGTGCCATCACGACATTAGATTTCAGCCTACTGTAGAACACTCCCCTCAATATATATTATATTTCTTCATATCAATTATTGTATGAATCATCAACTAATTTGATAATCGATTAATCAACAGCGATTAATCGTTTCCATGTCTGGTCCATCCTCTGCTCAAACTTGTTGTAATATATATATTCCCAATGACAGTCTCCCTTCCCAGGGCAATGGCCCCACCAACTTTCTTCGATAGTGAACACTGTTAGGCCGAACAGCCACAAAATCAATAAAGATAACAAGTAAAGGGGCCCTGACACTTGCACTATTTTGTGGCACTCATTGCCACGACTCGGCTCGTGCCAATGCAAAAACTACGCGTACGCTGGTGGGAGGTGTGCGTCCACCCCTCGTGTTTA
The DNA here is from genome assembly GCA_900302395.1 of Bregmaceros cantori. Taxonomy (NCBI): domain Eukaryota; kingdom Metazoa; phylum Chordata; class Actinopteri; order Gadiformes; family Bregmacerotidae; genus Bregmaceros; species Bregmaceros cantori. The sequence goes on along the minus strand of OMKY01061711.1, from coordinate 8,611 downwards.
CATGCCTTGTCAGGACGGAAATTTTGAAATGTTCAACGTTTTGGTCGTGACTAAAACTCGTGACCGGGTCGTCACATACACGCAAGCAGGTCCTGGATGTTTCATGAAGTCTTCGGCAGATTGCGGGAGGATGCGCGCCCGTGTGCATGCAGTGCTGCAGTACAATGCATGGTGTTATGGCATGTTAATAACAAAGCAGGTGCATAAAAAATATATACATTGCAACTATAATTGCATTCCAGGGGCTCACAGCTCATCGGGTTGAGTAAAACCCCTGTCTACTATTTAACTTTCATTCAAAAAGCGGAGTAGCAAGCATGCATGAGTGGGTGGGTGTGAGGGTGGAATGACAGTCCTCGCGCCTATACGCAGAAACACCAGGCTAAAAGTAGAATGAATGACTGAAGATTCAACATCAATTTTGCGAGTTGAATCACAATTACATCTGTGCTGCGCGGACACTTGTTTGAACAGGCTTGACTGTGGTGGTGGCTCCATTTATGCGAGGGCATATTTAAAGCAATTTTGACTTAGCAAGGAGTGAGCTTGGGCGAAATATGTATCATATAGCTAGCATATACGAGAGAAATTAAAAATGCCATGAGTTTTGAGCAGGAAATCAAATAAACACGCTTCGCTCAATCGCACTCTCGGCTAGTCAAATAGCTCTGTCAAATACCGCTGAGGGAATAATAATAATAATAATCCCGCCATCCGCCAGTCATCGATATCAAGTGTTGATGTCCCATTGTCTCTTTATATTCCGTGTCCATGTTCAAGGCGGCTTGAAGCCGCCACTACCAAGCTGCCAAACGTCCAAGCTGCGAAGCGCCTGCGTGTCAATGCGTATGTGTGCAAGACGGTCAAAAAATTGTGTGCGCGCTATGAGTGCGCTCAGCGTGCCCGCTCGTGTCAATTTGGATACGGGTTGTCACACATTCGTTAACAACGTTAACTGTGGGTGAAGCCGGTGTAAACTGTGCGGGCACCTCCCGGTTCGTGCAGCGAAATGACACGCACTGACACGAGACAATCGTGTGGACTACGTGCCACAAAATCGTGCAGTTGTCAGGGCCCCTTAAGGAATATGTTTTAAGGAAGTGATGCTAAAATGTAAATGTTGGAGATAGTGAGACAAAGTTTACATAAGGTTCCAGCACTTCCAGGTTAATAATAGTTTTGATTTTAGGGGGAAAATTACAAATTAGAAAACAATGTGACAGAATTTCTCAATTTAGAACACTTCTCCATGTTTTTCGGCCTGGACTTAGCTAATGGTTCTCTGCTGGTTAGCAAATGGTATTGACAAAATGTAGACTCAGCACTAAAAATAACATCTCTTTATTTCTTGCAAATCCACAAACCAGGAATAAAACCATTTGTATCTATGTCTGTGATACATCAGGGGGAAAAAATAATCCTTTCAAAATGTGCCACTAGAGAAAAATGTAGCAAAACAAAGCAGTAAACAGGTCATCCAAAGCATAAACAGTGAAAGGGAACTGGTTACAATAACAACAAGACAAATTCCTCGGACAGGAAACAAGGAGAAAGAGAACATTCAAGTCTAATAGGACAAATAAAGAAGACTCAGGAGTAGTCAGTACTAGTGGTAAGGCAGTAGGGACTAGGGAGTAATGCAAAAATCAATGCAGACATTCAATCAACACAGAAATCAGCCGTCCAGATAGGGAACATAAGAACACTACTTCCTCTACTGCTCCAAAAGTGACTCGCTAGATAATTTGGGTACTACCAAATTTTGCAGTATGGTAGACTCAGTATTGTCTCTTTAACTCTTTCACTGAATATTTTCTACAAGCGTACAAAGTTATGTAATGGCTCATCTTGTAGATGAGATTCTACATTACAACCACCAGGTGAGAGTCTAGCACCTTATTTTACGGAGTTATGATCCCGCAAATTTAGGCTATATGTGCCATTTTGGGTGTTGGAAATATTGTTTCAGAGATATTGGCACTTTTGTGAAGCGTTTCACTTCACACCCAAATTATTGATCAGACAACACAAATTTTTGTTTGACGCGCCTGACTGGTGCCTAAAACATCTATTTCTTCATCAGTTTCTTCAAGGTGTGTTTTTGTTCCACCATAAGTTGTATAGCGAATGGAAGTCGAGAAAGTTGTAGCAGAGGTGATGTCATAGTGCTCCACTACGGAAGCATCCACCGGTTTGTTTGCTAAAGTTATTTTCTTATCAATGCTCGTTCGATCGATTTTGGAATTTGGCGACAGTATGGGTTTATGGTGACTTTTGGGTAGGTTCTAGTTATTTTTTGTCAGAACATGGCCCAGGTTGTCTAGGTTATGAAACCACAATAAAATGGAAATTCTCGTTTTTTGGCAAATTAGCCCCATGTTAAAAAAAAAGCGAGACTCTCGTTATTGGCAGGGAAAGAGTTAAAATCAAAGACTCATCTCCATTGAAAGCCCTTGAAGGCAGAATTTCCTCTGTACCTTTCCTGGGACTGCTCCTCGTACATGCGCTCCTTTCCCTCCTTGAAGAGACGGATGGCCCTCTTGGCCTTCTTGATGAGGCTGTCGATGTACACCTTGAAGTAGTCGTTGTCGCTGAGCTGCGCCAGCCGCTGGCTCTCCTCGTATTTACACAGAATGAGTCTCAGGTGCTGGTAGGCGTCTGGCAGGATGTCTAGGATGTACGGAGGACTGTTCTTCAACTGTAGCCGTGGGTTCTGGCACAGCCGAACCTGCGCAGAGAAACCTGTGTTAACACCTGCTCTGAAATACCTACAGATAAGCTGCCGAGCGGGCCGCCTCATCAGAGGTCTGCAAACTCAAGAGTTATCCTTGACCCCACCCTCTCCTCCCAATCCCACATAAACACTTACAAATCCGCTTTCTTCCATCTTAAGAACATCTCCCGCCTGCGCCCCTCACTCTCTGACTCTGTTGCTAGATAGCCTTTTTTTCTTGTTTTCGTTTTTTTTTGTTTCTTGAACAGCAACCTTGGGTTCCTTGAAAGGCACAATATAAATTAAAACTATTATTTATTATTTATATTATTATTATGTTAAGTTGCTTAACGACAGGTAGCGGCCTCCCGTAACTAACGTTTTGACGTAGGATGGTGAGGGGATACAGTTGTACCTGTTTTTATAAAAAACTGGTTTGTTCTTATTTTACCTTTTAATCCACCAGTCTGTTGTGAACTGTATGGTTGATGTTTCTATGGCTTTTTGCAACTGCGAACATTGGGCTCCGCAATTCATTTCTCCAGATTGGAGACTAATAAAATAATAATTATTATTATTATTATTATTATTATTATTATTATTATTATTATTATTGTTATTATTATTAAGTGGTTGACCAAGCCCCATGCAAAAAATGATCTCTTCGGGGCTCAGGGACGGCCTCTACGAGCCACACGGAGTCTATCACAGAGAGTCTTTCCGCAAGCATCAGCTTGGTGTATTAGCAAACAATTAACATATAACATTTATTAAATCACTGCTTTATTAAACCATCACTGGTGACAGAGGCCTGCTGACATATACAAACAAATCACATATTTTATTCTTTTTTCTAAAAAAAAGAAAAAGAGATAAGACATTGCTGCTTTGTCTTTAGGACAATAATGTTATTCTTGTGATATTTCACTGTACAAGCAGAGAGAGAGAGAGAGAGAGAGAGAGAGAGAAAGAGAGAGAGAGAGAGAGAAAGAGAGAGAAAGACAGAGAAAGAGAGAGAAAGAGAGAGAAAGAGAGAGAGAAAGAGAGAGAGAGAGAGAGAGAGAATGTGACTAACTGACTATGTACACAAGAGCAAGCCATCAGCGCCCAGTACACCAAGCACTATCACACCTGGAGCTTTACCATCAGCACCCACACAGCCAGCCCCCATAATGTAACAGCTTTAAGTCGTCATAAAAATGTCTCATTAGAATCTGTAAAGAACATGTTGTGCTAGGCCAGCATGATTAATCGATGATTAATCTTTTTTTTTTAAATACTTGTAATCCCAAATGGGAAATGATGTACACATACCCCAATTATGCTCACTGAACCCCAAATGGCCTTCAGTGTCCTACCAGAGGACCTTTCAGTCTTCATTTATCTTGTTGTTGGAATGGCAGCCCTACGAACTGAGCTACAGTCAGACCTGGATGATGCCGATTTTCTGATTATGTTCGGTTGAAAAATGTTGATGTAAATGACCGCCCCCCTTAGCGACGGATCCACTGTTAAATCACATACCACTTTGTCCATGAGTTTCCATGTCTTCTCCACTGTGCGGCGGTCAGCAGCTGCCTGTTTTGGTGGTCCCACCACGTCATGGATAGCGTCAATGATGCCCAGAATCCGCCCTTTGCTGCGGATCGGCCCACGCCCCCCAGGGGCCCGGCTGCTCAGGGCAGTTGCCATGTCCTGCAAACTGAGACAGACAAATCAGTGTATAAAGTCAGGTTTGGGGGTTGGATCAACATCAATTCTGATTAGGGAACCAACATTTGCACATGTTTAATTCTATAACTTCACTACAAAGGCCACAATTTTAGCTATGCTAGTTTGAAAAAAAGGAGCCAAAATGTATAGAGCTATGATTTTGTTTCATAGGCTTTTTCCAGGGTTATTTGACACATGGTAAATCACCCAAGAGAGAGCCTGTTCCAGGCCTGGGCATCTGAGGGTTAAGGAGTACAATGGGAGTCGGCATTGTGAGACAAAACACAAGGAGAAATACTTGACAACTGCTGAAAGGGTTCAGGCCTGAAGAACAGTTGTTGAGATAAATAATATAAAATGTTTGCATGCAACAAACAGTTAACACTTCACCCTTTCCTTAAAGTCACTGTTCAATGTGTATACTCACAGATCTTTTTTTGGAGAACATTCAACTCAAAATGTGTTTGAGTAAATCTGGATTTTAATTAGAATTTAAAAATTCAATGAATTATATTTTTGTACGGCAACCTCATGTTTTCATTGCTTAACTATAACATCTTCTTAACAGTTGGTTGAACAAGTATTCACTTCTTTTTATAAAGAAATTTACCAGACGTGACGTCACAACTTGTCTTTGGCTTGGAGGTGACGGCCCTTTGGAACCAACGCGCCATTAGTTTGGCTGCCACCTCCAGCCCGGCTCTCCATAATATTTTCAGTTTCTCATGTGACCCCATGGAGAAAAATAATTGCTTTCTATGCGACTCGCAAATCAATCAAAATGAACATACCAATCCCAATCTGGCAAAACATTTTCAAAACAGTCACCCAACCAATTGCAATAAATGGCAGTGAGATAGAGAACTTGGGCAATTCCCATTCCTGATTCAAAAAAGGCCATCTCATTGTAGAACCATCTCAAAACAAGTGAGTTCACCTCATGTCATAAATAAGCCATACAAAGCCAAGAGAAAACTATAGAGCTGGTCCTCAGGCTGGCCACTACTAAGACTCCCATACCATTTAAGGGGCCACAAACACCATTTAGGCTGGATTGGCCCGATGGGGCCACTGCCTAATGTGAGACACCTAACCTAAGCTCCAGTGGCTCTGGCTCCTCCCTCAACAAATGAATGTCAGTGGAACTATGGTAAAAGCTAACTATGGTTGTGTGTCTAACATTAGGTTTAACTGTTCAAAACTACATTTCACTGTTCCACATTTGGCAATGACTGTCCCACATTAGGGCAATCCACCTAAAGAAATAATCAACAAGAGAGAGATAACTATGCCACCTACTGGCAAAGCACAACAATGACACAAAGCAAACCCCTAAAGGTTGTAAACCTGTGTCGTAGTGGTAGAAATAGTACTAGAGCTAGCAGTATGTGTGGCAACCCATTATCAATGCAAGTGCTCCTAGAGCAGGGCAATTGCGATTGACGCCAACGGCGAACATGCTCAGCACAAGCCAGGAAGTCAGGACCAGGAAGTCGAACTCGGTAAAGTTGGTGATCAAGTATGATTGTTACTTATAGGCCTACAGAAATGCACCAAAATGTAATCGATTCTTAGGTGTGTCATTTAGATATTAGAGATCAAACTGAGAAAGACCTTGACCAGATATAGATGTGACCACAAACGAGCAATAGGAAGAGGCTGGCACAGACAGACATGACACCTTAAAAGAGGACAGTAATGTGCACTTCTTTGTTCCCAAGGAAAGGTGGAGACAGAGGTACACTTCCTAATGCATCGTGTTGCATCCCCCAAATGGGGGGGATGCCCCTGATGGGGCAACACTGCAATAACTTTTAAAGAGCAACAACTAGTGGATAGGAGAGAGATGAATTTTCATGTTCACTGATTATAGGCTTTATGTTGTTTCTTCCATCTATTGACCGTTTGCTGTTTATTATATGTTATAAGTTTGCTCATTACCATGCCAATAAAGCCAGATTTGATTTTTGATTTCAGAGAGAGAGAGAGAGAGAGAGAGAGAAGCCATCGATGAAAGTGATTTATGTTATAAACGTTCTAGGTTGAGGTAGGTGCCACTTCCCGCCTAGTCCTAGCTACGGTCACTTGTTACTCCTCTGACGTGCCATACCTAGTCAATGCTCAATTAACTACATATTATCGCTGTCTTTTTTTGTTTAGGGGCTCTAGGGGGCGCAGAGGTAGAGTGGGATCGGTCTAATAAGGTTACCTGGGCGCAGTGGTCGGCGTGACTTTTTCATTGGTGTTACCAGTGCGAGGGTCATCTAAAACTTCCGAACCATGGTTGTATTTCGCTGTGAATCGTCTTGATACACAGAACACGTGAAAATACGGGCGTGTATTCAGAGTGACTGTGTAACAACTCAACTATGTGTGAGTAATCACATTACTTTGAACTCGCCAGTACAGCGTGGCGCTAATTAAAATATCCAGCCAGACGTGCAGATGAATCGGATTGACGTGACTGATTATACGGAAGAAGCCAGTTGCTGCGATTGTCACGCTGCCCTGCTTGGCATAACGGTACCTCAAGGGCTGTTATTGGTATTAGACCCACCTCATGGTTCGAGCTGGGCCGTGGAGTTCGTCATGGTCCGGACTTGCCCAGTCGGTAAATCCAACCCAGCGGACGGGGATGGTGAGGGATCGAAAGAAGGGGGGGGGGTCAACAACAACAAGACCGTAGTCTCAGCGCCGTCTCCCGTTGGCTATCAGACGCCCCTTCCATCCTTTCTCCTGGGCTAAGTAACCCCGGGAGGACCGGTATGGTAGACCAGTCAGTGCTAGCGGACTCGTTTCTAGTTGGTTGTCGGGACGTTTTAAACTAGTTAACTGTAGTTGCTAGTTTGCGGGAGTGCTGGGTGTTGCTCGGCGCCCGCTCCGTTTACTCAGCGGACGCAGCGGCGCGAGGCACAGGCGGTGGTGGGCGTGGCTACGCGTGTACATGTGAGGTAAAAGTCTCCCCCCGGTGGCCAATCACAGACGTGAAGGACGCTATGGGCGACCAGTCAGAGCGGCACGGTAGACGGCGCTGGCGGCGTGCGAGGCCGCTCCCAGATAAATCAATAACTGACTGGGAGGGCAGCAGACACGCTTTTGCCGGAAGCAAGGCTGTGAGGAGAGACACTTCTGGACACACAGAGGACAACTCTGCATGCAGGACAAGTCTACCGCGTGCCGACATTTTAAGTTGTTGTATTTTTGGGTGTAAGCGCCGTTTTTTATTTGTATTGACAAGCTTAGTGTGGGAGAGGGAGCGGGGGTAGACCACGACATCTGCATGCTCTGCGCCAGTCTGTTAACTGTTGTTAAACCACAGGCACAAGACTGTATGGGGCTGGATAAAGCGGTATAACTGTGACTGCACCACAGAGCAAGCCCGCAGACAGGTCTTTTTTTAAAAGTAAGTAATCCCTTACAGTTAGGGCTGGGGAAAAATAATATAATAAATTGTCATTTGTAAGTTTTGTAACATAATCCAATTGCCCCATTTAAAAAATGTAGTGATACTTTCAGTTACTTTAATATATAACTTACTTGCTTTAGTAATGCATTGTAATGGGAACAAAGACACTTTAAATATATTGTCTGAAATTGGATGTGGGGTTCTACTGCATGCAGCACGGTGGTACAGTGGTTAGCATTTCTACCTCACAGCTAGGAGGTCGAATCCCAACCTGGACAGGTCCTTTCTGTGTGGAGTTCACACGTTCTCCCCGTGTCTGCGTGGGTTTCCTCCGGGCACTTTGCTTTCCCCACCAAAAACATGTTCTAGTTAACCTGCTGCATTCAGTGCCCCTCATCTGGAGTTGGCCCCCAGGCGCTGCACGGTGGCTGCCCACCGCTCCTCAGGGATGGGTTAAACGTGGAGAATGAATTTCACTGTACATGTATGTATGTGTGACGAAATAAAGTACCATTACCTTTACATTCACAAAGTTACAACCATAGGCATGCATTTCTCTCAAGTAGAGAAAATCACCAGCCACGATTATTGGATGCCCATTTCTCAGCTAAGGTAACTGCCTATTGATAATGTATAGTGGGTTGCCCTAGTGTGGACCACTCCCTAATGTAGGACAACGGTTGGGAAGTGTTGGCACATATCTTGATGTCATCATCTCTCTCTCTCTTGGGAGTTTTCCATCCCACTCTCTCCGTCTCTCTCTCTCTCTCTCTCTCTCT
>OMKY01061710.1:0-16127 GCA_900302395.1 Bregmaceros cantori | reverse complement strand
TTTTATTCTTACTTAAGTAAGACATTTGGGTACTTTTGCCATCTCTGGCTGTGTCCGAAATCGCTCCCTAACCCCTAGCCCCTAGCCCCTAGGTAGGGCACTGACTATATAGTCCACTCAATCTCAGCGACGAGATTTCGGACACTAGAATCGGCACTGTTAACGTCATTGCCTGTCGGCATTGGCCGTAGCATGTTTTTTTGTTATAATAAATGTATACTTTATCACAGAAAATCAAATTATACTCACATTTATAATTATTTGCCGCCGTCGGTTGCTGCTGCGTCCTGACGCCGTCCGCCATTGTTTTTGTTTTGGAGCGCGCGTCGTCTTCTTCTACGTTTTAATTAGTGTCATGCGTCTCGCAATGCATTATGGGTTATATTTCTCCGTGTAGTGTACATCCGATGCTCACTACATTTCGTGGTGCATTGTGGGATACTTTCAGTGCCCTATATGGGGCACATGGAGAATTCGGACACCCCTACAAAATGGCGTGCGCCCCATATAGTGCCCTATATGGGGGTTAGGGGGCGATTTCGGACACAGCCTTTGTTTAATACTCAATTACATTCACTTCCTTGTCTGTCCACAAGATGGAGCCTCAGATGCATGGGGCTTGATGACTGACAGTAAAAGTGGACAGAAATAGTCTCAAAGACATAGGATATGCTAAAATATATGGGACAGAAAAAAGCGTTTTTAACCGGTTTTGTGGATTTCATAATGTTCAGTTTCTGTTCCGGACCAGTTGCAGAAATCTTTTTTCGTTTCTGTTTCCGCTCCTCATAAAATTCAGCAAAATTACACTTGTTTCCGCTTTTCGTTTCTTGAACCGGTTCGGAGCCCTGGCTGTAACACTAGTTGCACCCCTTCACAGAAGAAATATAGACGAGTTCGGGTGGTACTTCCGGTTAAATTTGCAATATGAACATCACTTCCAGTGCCATTTGTTTCGACGTGTTTTGAACCATTTTTCAATATGTCTACTCAGGGGGACACGGACCGAACGTGTTATTTAAAATGGATGGTGGTAACCAAATGCTCTCATGCGGATCTGTGACCCACAAATGCATGATTTAATCATCACTGCAACCCGTTCCATTTTCTCATTCCTTTTGGAATGACTAGAAGAAGCAGCCAGCCTATTGGTCCAGAACAACATGTGACCACACAGTGAGTAACTTCAAGTCGGATTTTGTCTGTATTTCATCATTATTTATACAAAATTGTGAACGGAGCGAGCGGGGTGATGTGTTGAACTGGTGTGCTTTTGTGTGTTTTGTGTCCTCGGACCTCGTCCAGTACGAGAGTTGACATAGGCAACAACAAGGCACCGGAAGTGACCTGCAGAACGGCGGGACAAAATGACTCCACCTAGTGTTTCGCAAGTAAACCCGTCTATAGCATTCAAAGAAACAACAGACAGATGTTTGTTCTCACCAGCTCCAGGGCAGAACTGGGGCAAGGTCTGAGGCATGAGCTGTCCTGCTTGATGCAGACACACGATGTTGGCGATCTCCTGCCGGCACGCCTGCGAGCCGGCTCGGTGAAGCGCCGACAGCGCATCCCTGCCAACGATGTCGCACTTGGGCTCAAGGTCTCCGATGGCGGCCCCCTGCGGCGCTCCGTCCACGCTGCCCGGCTCGCTAGTGGCAACCGCTGGCACCGCCATTAGCTTGCTCAAGTTGCGTCCGGAGGGGTCGAGCGGGGCCAGGGCGGCACCGACATCGAACGCCCCGCCTGGGGCGGCAGCGTACTCAGTCTTGCGACGGTTGGCCCGCGTGTCATGCTTCCCTTGTCGGCCGCGTGAAGCAGGCGGTCGCCCTCCCAACATGCTACCACTTTTGACCGGGGGCACAGAGCTTCGGCGTTCCCAAGCGGCCGCTTCAAGCTGGTTGTTGTGGAGATTGCTGTGGTCGGGGAGCTTGGATCGCCGAGCCTTTCTCTGTGTGGGGTAACAAAGTGGGGATAGGAAGTCATATTATTTATATATTTAACTGAACTGTCACTCAATTTAAAACAGCTTTTTGACAGCCGGATCATAATGGGTAGAGCTCTACTGCCCTTTCGCGCAGAAGGGGAGAATCAGGGATTGAAAACGAAATTATTTTAAAAACGTTCCGTTCTGAACGGTTCAGGCAGGCCTATGTTTAACGTTTTCGTTCTCGGAATTGTTCCAGCCGCAAAATAATCGGTCCTGAACCGGTTCAGAACGCAAGATTTTGTTTGTTCTTAAAGTTCCTTATGTTGTGCAATGTTACGTTTAGATATAGTTTATACAAAATATATCTGGTGGACTTTCAAACTTCAGTGCAACTGTATTAACATGAAACCAGTCTTAAAACGGCATTACATTCGCTTCCTCGTCTGTCCACAAGATGGAGCCCCAGATACATGGAGCTTGATGCCTGACAGTGAAAGTTGGATGGATGCACAATCGGAAATAGTCTCCCAGACATAGGATATGTTAAAATATATAGAGAACAAAAAAAATAAGGTTTTTAACCGGTTTTGTGGATTTCATAATGTTCCGTTTCTGTTCCGGAACAGTTGCAGAAATCTTTTCATTTCCGTTTCCGCTCCTCATAAAATTCTGTAGAATTAGTTTGTTTTCAGTTTTCGTTCCTTGACCCGGTTCGGAGCCTTGGGGAGAATATATACACACATCCTCATCAGGATGTGGGCAGCAGATCTCCACAGATGTACATTCTTAGAGGCTTTGCTAAGCAGACAACTTGTTTTGAGAAAGAAGGTTTTATCCCAAGGATATTGACATTATGGGTGAGGAACTGGACACTGACTGGTGTGTCCGAAATCAGAATGTGTCGCAAGTTTCCTGTCTTACTGCAATTATAAAAAAAAAAAAAAAAGGTACCCACCCTCTCCAACCTGTCACCAAATAACGCAGATTCTGACTGTGATTGTATCTTGGTCATGCTGGTTAAGAGTCCAGACTTGCTGTATGATGGTACTAGTATTGTAGTCGTACGGCATCATTAGGGATGCACCGGTATTGGGTATCGGCCCCGATACTCACTTGAGGTGGTGCTGCCTATTCTACTCTGACCAATATCAAATATTGTACTCGTAAAAAAAAACGACCGATAAAATTGGATTATTAGTTTTGACAATCTTCAAACTCATTCATTCATAGAAAGTACACTGCTCTCTTCTCCCAGACCCATTCTGGCATTCGTCTTTTCGCAGATGCCAGAGAGTCATTCCAGAGGAAGTCAAGGCCCAAGCACAGCTGAGAGGGAGTCGATAACAAGCTGTGATGCCCCAGCAGACTGAGGAAAGAGGACTTCTTGTTGTGAAGCTGCTTCAGCTCCCACACTATTTATAGAACCGTCTTCAGAGCTGGCCAAGCTTCACGGAGCACATTTACACTTGTCATTAATTGGCACGGTAGAAATCCACAGAATTGGTTGTGATAGAGGCATCAAAAACACATTAGATAAAAATAGTAGGGATGCACCGATAGTTAAAAAAAAAAAAACGATACGAGTACAATCTTTTCAATACTCGCCGATACCGAGTACTAATGATACAAATACATTTTCGTTCTCGGAAGAAATATATTTTCGTTTCCGTTTCCGCTCCTCATAAAATTCTGTAAAATTCCGTTCGTTTTTCGGTTTCCGTTTTTTTAACCAGTTTGGAGCCCTGGTTTCACAGTCCAGCAAACCCTAATGGTAGAGTCTGTCGCTGCGTCTCCAATTCCAAAAAAATTGTGCACTATGCATCTGTAGTCGAAATGGAATGACATTGAGATCACGGACGACTGCACATACATGTCATATCCGTTGACGTGTTGTAGGCTGTATAGGTGGTCCGCTCGCTGGCGGCATGCAAAGTTGGAAGCACAAATAAGAGGCGGTACACACACTAGGGCTGAAACTAACAATGATTTTAATAGTCAATTAATCGGTTAAATATTTTTACTTCTTTATATTTTTATAAAAAACAACGGTTCTGCAATGACGTGCAGAACGTGGCGAAGCATCAAAACATCAAATCCGGTAAGTGCAAAAAAATGGGAGGTGTTCGTTTTGAGAGACGGTGCTAAACCACCACGACAGAGTGCACCAAAAAGTCAGTGACACGCGTTTGCCATAATAGACACAGTCTGGCACTGGGTGAATGTCAAGAGCCTCTGAGTGTCCCCGTGTGCGTGTCTGTGCGTGTGCCACCATGTAAAGTGGAAAATGAGCATCATCACAAACAGCGAATGCAGCTTGTTGTTAGTGCTTGTCACTGCACACAGCTAATAAGAGAAGCGAGGACACACACACACACCACACTGTCATCAATACTAATGACTAATGAGTCCATATGTCAGCTGGGAACAGCTTGGTCATAACCAGCCTCAGTGCTCCACGCACTCTCTGCTTTATATCACAGTACAAGTACAAAACTTTGGAAAGAAAAAAAAACAATTTTTGTTCGATTCTCAAAGAGCATATTCAATCGTGAATTTTACCAAAAAAATGTAAAAAAGGAAAATTCAACCAAAGATTCATACCGAAATAGAGGTGCACCGATCGGTGGCCGATCACACTTTTTTCCAAGGATCGGGACTCGTGATTTTGTCCCAATCAGGATCGGTAAAATGAGTCGGGGAACCAAATGACTGTTTATTTACTTTGACTATTATTGAAATTGACAATTGTGCCAAATACTTTGGGTACTACCAACCTTTGCAGGATCAGAACTCTGTATCGGGACTCAGTATTGGGAATCCGGACTCTGTACCGGAGATCGGGATCGGCCGATCGTTAAAATCAAAAGATCAGGATCAGATCGAGAGCAAAAAAACGTGAACGGTGCACCCCTATACAGAAATATGTTCTTCCCCTTAAGAGTCGACACATACCCATCTTAGCCCAGGCAGTAGTAGTATTAGAGTAGTATTTTGATAACATAGCTGAGCCCCACAGACCCAAATGGGAGTAAAGATAAAAGCAGAAAAAAATAAATAGCCACGTTTGATTTTATCATTTTTTGTGTAACTAGACTACCAGATTTACAAAAAGGCAGAAATTTGGAAGTAATTAGTTAACCAACCCTAACCCATCTTCCCCCCCATCAGTGTCGCTGGGGCTAAGCTTTGCTAGCAAAATAACCCTGCTCACAGAGTGAGTTGTTTTTTTATACAAACCTATTTTACTGTTACTCAAGTCAGGAATCTGGGTACTTTTCCCATCTGTGCTACTGGTGAAACCCAACAGAACAAAACCTATCTGCCCCCAAGTGGTCAACACCAGCTATTAACAGAGGCCATCCAACAGTCGCCACGTGCCGCTGCAGCCCATGATTTTCACAAAGGGAACTTCCAGAGGCTGGAAACCCACACACTCATTTCTCACAACCAAAGTCTGGTAAGCCAAGCCATCTCACATCTAAACAATTCACATGCGAGTGATGCGCACGCTAGGAGACACACCCGCAACCTGGATAGAATTAAAAACAGTTCTCCATTAGAGCAACCTAACAGTCTCTTTAATAGTGTAAGGGGTGACTACGCAAACATATAGTTGAGCGGCTTCGCATAACGATTATGCACTTTTTGAAAAAAGCATGACATTTCTACCACAGGAAGTACATACCATAAGGTTTATTTTCAGATGTGGAGGTATTCCTGATCTGACCCCTCAGGCCCGGAAGGTCAAATTCAAAATGGCTGCCAGTCCAGCATGTCTAATGTTCAAATACGCATCATTTTGGTAGCAGGAAATTCTTAAGGTGTCATTAAGGTGTTGTGGAGGGAAATTTCTCTTAGAATGTGTTTTAACTTATCAGTCAGGATGCGAGCGAGGCAACATAATATCCAAATAGGAACACATTTAAGTAAGAGTATCACATACCGGGTTCGTTGGAAGTAGAATGTCCAGACAATGAATAATTTAATCCAATGGCTTAACGATTTATTTCCAGTAACAAAATAATAAACAATATTACAGGAAGACAAACTAGGTTCATCTTCCTGGGCCACGCTTCTGCAGGTGAAGAAATCGGATTGAATGCCGAGTCCTGGTTTATATACCATGGTTTACAAAGACGGTTGTAAGGTGTGGCTTCCAAGAGCCAGACACTTCCTGCCCTACAGGAGGTCGGATCTGTGTAGAGTGGCCGAATTGATGAGGCCTGATTAGCACATGACAACTGATCAAAGCTGGCTATGCGTCCAGACTTCCCCCAGCATGGGAAGTCGTCAGACATGCAAATTCACAAGCCAGCACTCCAAATTGTATGAGATTATGGCATAATATCCAAGATTGTGGCATATGGAAGGATTTTCCTTCCACAGTGTCAACCTACACATTATCTCTCACTCCCTCTCCCCCGACACACGATTGAATTTGCAGCATCCACAATGCGCAGACCCCTCGCACGTTAGCCGTTTGTGTGTGTCGCTCTCCCTATACTCGTACGCGTGTTTTTCTCTCTCCACTTCTCTCTCGCGCGCGCGAATGGCATGTACATTTAAATAGGAATTGGCGCCACCCAGATCGGCAACACCCATGCGGTGGGGGCAGCGGGGGGGTCCAAACCCTTCCGTGGAGACCCGTACATAGTGCCGTGTCCCCTTGTAAGCGAAACATTTCATTTATTAGAGTTCTCCGTGGAGAAGTGGCTTAAGTGCTACTAACCTAACATTGCACAATATAAGGAACTTTAAGAACAAACAGAATTTTTGTGTTCCGAACTGGTTCAGGACTGATTTTTGGTGGCGGAACTGTTCCGAGAACGAAAACGTTAAACATAGGCCTGCCTGAAACGTTCGGAACGGAGCGTTTTTAAATTAATTTCGTTGTCAAGCCCTGGTTTTCTGTCTAAAGCCGAAAATCGCTCAGACTCATTGTGCGATATGGAATTGTGGATTGCCTACCTAGTAGGCAAGGCAGGCAGGAGTGCGAGAGAGGCACAGTGGAAAACTATTGCATAAACAGGGTCCAAATCCACCAGCATGGTCATTATACAAGAACGAACAAAAAGTCCATAGCTAGCCAAACACCACAAAAACAACATTACAAACCTCAAGCTATTTGGAAGACTACACAGCCAAACATGACAGGGAAAGTCCTAACACAGAACTTTTTTTCTTGACAGAGTGTATCCAAACTGCCTTGAGGGAATTGCACACTCTAATAAGGCCCATAGTAGCTCTGCAATATTAGTCCATTTTATGGCCGCTCTCCCAACTGAGCGATGGCCAGCCACTACCATCACCTATAATATTCCAATAACTCAATGAGTGTTACAGTATGAAGTTGTTATTTTTACTACTATAAATATAGTTATTATTATTATTATTATTATTATTATTATTATTATTATTATTATTATTATTATTATTATTATTATTATTATTATTAGTTGTAGTAGTAGTGACTACTTACCCTTGATACTGCTGCTGCTACTGCTCCTAATTCCATGTGTATATTGGTTGCAATTGCAATTGATTCTGACACACTGATGTCAGAATTTGGTTAATGCATCATTTCAATTAATTGCTAATTGGTCAATTAATCAAGTAATGTTTTAGGACCTTTAACCTGCATGAGAAGCTATATTAGCAAAAAGAAAAAGATGTGAAAGAACTGTGGCAATAATGTTAAAATTATTATGGGTTTTCATTCCATAATGCTCTTTAAGGGTTTAGGAAGCATGAAGGCGTCAAAAAATATCGCCAACTGTGTGTGAATGGCCACTCTTGAAGCAGAAATTGGATTCGAACCAGCACCTTTCAATTCCCCGCCGACAGTGGCCCGGACCACGGGGGCACGCAGTGCGGACAGGCTGTGGGAAAAAGGGGCTGGAGAGAGGAGGGAGAGGGAACGATCCAGGCCAGAGCTGCCAACCAGCCCAGCAGGGGGCCGGTGCTGAACACACAACCCATCGGTCTCTGCTAACCATTAGCACCTTGGTCCACAGCCAGCCCCCACATCACCACCACAACCTGCCATTAACCATCAAGGCTGCAGTGATAAAATACTTCCCTCATTTTCTGATATATGCTGCCGAGGGGCATTCCTTAACACTTTCAGCCCCACCTTCACAAAACACTCACTGTCAAAAAGCCAAGACCCCAATTTTCAGAAAGTAGTTCATTAAAGAAGGGCTGTGCAAAAATATCGATTTGAAATCAAAATCTGATTATTTTGTTCAGAGGATTTTTGAAAAAGGGAAATCGTCAAATCGTATTTCCTTTTTAATATTGATAATGATTTTACTGGTCTGTTTAAGTTATATGGGTGAATAAAATGTATATAAATTGATAATTGTATTAATCCCAAAGCCAAAGGGTGAGGCGTCTCTACTTAACTCCAAAAATGAACAACGTTTACAAAGTTTGAAATATAAAACTTCCAGTTTTGATAGATTTTTGTCCTTTTAAGAAATCGAAAATCGAGATTTCAAAGACACAAATCGGGATTTTGTTTTTTGGCAAAATCGCACAGCCCCACATTAAAGAGCTGTACGATTATGAAACAACGATAAACACCTTTTATTGTACAGTTTCGGTGCAAAATGTAATTGAAAAAAAAAAAAATCACCAAATTACGTCTAACTAAGAAAATACTCTGTAAGGAATAAAGAAATAAAATACAATTGAAATACAATTAGTCGAGCTGAAACCGATTCATCGATAAGATTAATGAATTAAATCAATTAATTTGATGAATCGATCAACAGTGATTAATAGTTTCCTTGTTTGGTCACTCTCTGCTTAAATGTGTTGAATATGTTGTTCAATGTTTGCAATATCAACAATGTTTTAGGTAAACCGTTGATACTGCTGCTGTTCCTAATTCCATGTGTATATTGGTTGCAATTACAAAGTGGCAAAATAAAGCTGATTCTGACCCACGGATGTCAGAATTTGGTTAATGCATCATTTCTATGCAAAACTTGACATGTTCGAACAGTGTGCACTGTGTAAACTGTGTAAACACTGTAAAGAAGTGTTCATTGCAGATAGTGCACTACGTTTCATTGCACTGAGTGTAATGTGAGACAAATGTGAGACAAATGTGAGACAAATGTGAGACATGGTCAGCGAGGTTCTCCTCTGGTTCAGAATTCACAGGTTTTAAATTATTGAGCAGGTACTTCATCAGGACGGCCTGAACGAGGCATCAGCTACAAGGTGAACTGGGATACATTTCTACACCAACCATTTTAACTTGGGAAGTAAATAGTATAAAATGGCTTGTTGTCCTGCCGGCTGAAACACACTTCCTGTATCTGTAGGTGCCTGTGTAAAGTCATCGTAGTGAACAGAAGTGGCTGAATTTATACCACAAATCGCACAACGTTTCAAAATCCGCTTACTACAGCTCACCGTTTTAGATAAGTATTGATGAAATCCAGTCAAAATCTGACTTGAAGTTAAGCACCGATGTGGTCTCATGTTCTTCTGGACCAATGGGATGGTTGCTTCTACTGGTGAATCCAGCATGAATTATCAGAAGTACCCGCTGAACTTGTCTATTGGGTCATGATTTGTAGTTATATATGACCAAGAAGACCCACGTCTTCTTGGCGTCTTTCATGTCAGTCAAAGATGCATATATTCATGTGCCAATAGCGGCAGGACACCGCCAATTTCTGTGCTTCTCTTATCGGGGTCAGCGTTGGCAGTTCAGGGTCTTGCTATTCGGCCTATCACTGTCACCTGCAGCGCCAGGAACGTCTGCGAAGACTCCAGTGCCGCCAGCTGCCCCACATCCTCAATCAACAGTCCGCCCCTACTTAAGGCTGCATCAGACCCCGGAGAGATGCGACCCCAAAGACTCAGTTCAGGTCAGTCTACCTGACTGGGCACGTCTCGCTAGTTAATATCAAATTTGCCAGCACATATTGGGGCAATGTCAGCACAAGACTGGTAAAATAACAATGATTCAATTTCTTGGCAATTATCGATTACATTCATTGCCGATTAATTCTATGATCGATTAGTCATCGATTAATCGACTAATCGTTGCAGCTCTAGTGCGCACCGCTCCATTGCAATGTGTGAGTAGGGACGCGTGACACCTCATGTATTACTGCGTGCAAGGCCACGGAGTAATACATGCACCATAGTATTACTGTTTGTAAACATAATCTGGCAATTTGTTGTATATAAGGCCTGTACGCCGAGCGTTATGCGTTAAACACACACACACGTATAGAGGTATTGTGAATGTGATTTGTGGTTATCTGTCCTGTTTATCTTGGTGCGCCTTATAATCCGATGCGCCTTATAGTGCAGAAATTACGGTAACTTCATTGTTGTACATTTGTTTGAGCCAAACGTGAGCCAAAATTGACTACATTTCAATTCACTGTGAATATTTTGGGGATTTTTTTTTTAAGTAAAAAACATCTAACCGATTAATCGTTTCAATAATCGGCAACTAATCAACTATTGAAATAATGGTTGAAGCCCTGGTCTTGACAACTGTCAGAGTTGTGTTTTTGCTCCTTGGTGTTCAGGAAACATCGCACCCGTCTCACACATGCCACATCAAGACGGGAACCTCCAAGCCCATCATTTGGCCTTGCATTCCTGAGGCTGCTTCCATCTACTGGAATAGCCCCAGACGACCAGAGGGGAGGGGAGCGACATGGCTCAACACGAAAACTAGCAGCACCCTGCAGATATCTACACCGTCAAGCAGGCTCCATTTGACACTAGGGGCTCCGAATGGTACGTTGCTTTAAGACTCCAGATGGCGCCTTTTTCTGCGACTTCACTGCACAACTTTTGCCATCTAAAGCTGAGAGTACACCGTGCGATTTCCGTCCCACAATTTTCCAGTCGTGCGGCTCTTCCTGAGATCGGGCCAAATTTTGGGCTGATCGTGCGACTCATGTCGTGCAGTGTACAGTCGGTCCACGACAAGCGATTAACGCTCGCCGACTGCCTCTCGATCGGGAGAATATCAAACATGTTTGAAATTCAGTCGGATGGGGAGGGCGGAGACCGATTTACCTGTCCCACTATACACGCATGGACAACAGAACAGTAGTCATGGCAACATGACACTGGATGCCCGAGTTTATTTTATTTTCATATTTAAGCAATGTCATAAGACACAAGTGATTGGATAGAGGCACAGCTACCATCACCCCAAAAAAACCTTAACATATTTAAAATTACTTTAAAATGTTTACAGAATTATTCATTACTTATAATGTATTGTCAAGTGTTCAGCGCATAGGGTCTTGTCACCTCAAGGTGTCGTGGTGCGAGCTGTCCAGCAGTTGGCAAAATGTGTCTGCATCATATTTTAAAAGCGCTTGGCAGAATTAAATCAATGAGAACTGGGGGCAAGCTATCTTCATTCGAGATTTGACACATTGATTCACTTCCGTACAACAGTCCGATGGTGTCTGACGTGTCGTGTAGTGTCAGCAGTCAGATCGCACCCGACCATATATACATAGTATTAGTATAGTGTGAGAGGGTGAGTCGTGAGAACCAAACTTTTAACTCCTGATTCACTCGTACAGTGTGAGCAGGAGCTCATGACACGATTGCAAAAAAAAAAAAAAAAATTGCACAGTGTACGCTCAGCTTTAGAACTTCGTTGCCAGCTAGGGCTGCAACTAACTATTATTTCAATTGTCGATTAATCGGTTAGATATATTTACTTTTGAAAATCGACAAAATATTCACAGCAACACAGGAATTAATCTTGTCGGTTTGAAATTCAATTTTGGTTCACTTTAGCTAACAAATGTACAACAATTAAGTCAATTACTTGGACACAAACTCATGGGCTGTAATAATATTTATAAGATTTTGATGGTTCTCTTCTTATTCATGTATTTTTATCAATAATGTTGAACACTTTTTAATCCTATTTTGGATTTTCTGAAAAATCAAATTGGAGTAGATCAACACGTGGGGGGTGCAAAAAAACTGACAACAACAATGATTCAACTTGTTGGTTATTAAATTGATTACTGCATTGGCTGTCGATTAATTTCATAATCGATTAGTCATCGATTAATCCCTGCACCCTTATTGCCAGCTACACTTCGATTTATCTATTGCGTGAGGGGCGGGGTACTCAGAGACATCCAACATCAATCCATTCAAATTAAAAATACAAAATATTACAAATGCATGACTAAATTAGAATGCATGGCTCTTGATCCACTAGAAATACAGCCAAAACAAACAAACACCCATGCTGATCTGGTAAATATGCAAGCGGATATCATTGATCAACGCTGTATATCAATAAATACAGTATTGTAAATGTTTGGTTTTTGGGGAAATAAATTGAGTGGTTAAAGTACTGCCGTGTATCATTAATAAGTAAGGTGGAGTTTGTCAGTTGCAGAATGGGACAAAAATAACCATATCTTTGATGATTCCAACTCATTTAGTACACACTTCTAAAACATACAGTATTTGAAGCAGGTGTGCACAGCACACACCTCTAGGGTTGTTTCCACAGAGTGCCCTACATTTCTCACACAACACTGAGTGAGAGCCACCACAAACACTGAGTCGACAGATGCTCATTCATTCACCATTTGAATTATTTTAAGATAATTATTTATGATTCAGAACAGAGACGGACTGGGGACAGAGACAGGCTGGGGGAAAGAGACTGACTGGGGGACAGAGACAGAGAGACTGGGTGACAGCGACAGACTGGGGACAGAGACAGGCTGGGAAGACAGAGACAGGCTGGGAACGGGGACAGAGACAGACGGGGGGGGCAGCTAGTTGACTGGGGGACAGCTAGTTGACTGGGGGACAGCTAGTTGAATGAGAGCCATAGTTGGACCAGCTAGCGGTTTAGCTGATGCTGGCGGCTCGGTCCTAACTCCGTCCGCCACCGACCACCGTCGAAGCTAAAAACAAACCGTCTTACCTCCACGTCGCCCTCCTCCAGACTCCTCAGACTCCAGACGACCAGCCCCTGGACCAGGAAGATGGCCAGGCCCACGGCCACGAACACTTTGTAGCGCAGCAGCAGCTTGTGGACGCGGACGCGGGCCACCATTTTTAAATAAGGACGACGGAGAGCCAGGGAGCGGAGTATGGCCCCGGCTGACCAAAACGGAACAGCAGTGAACATACGATGTGTCGTTCGTGCACGTATAGAGTTTTTCATCCCGTTGTAATCGTTTTTCATTGATTTTTTTTTCTGTATTTATGCATAAATAAAATAATCAATAATTATTTATGTTGCCATAAACAGCAACGGAGTATCATAAATAATGAATGAATAAACCATCAAATATGGACTTTCTATACTTACTGCCAGGGTTGGGAGGGGATACTTTTGGATTACTTTTTAGAAATGTTTTATTTCTATAAAATCATTTGCCATACACTGCAGGTGTTCAGCTCATAATATAGCCAGAAACCACCCGAAATATCATAAATTAAAAACATTTGGAACACATGAAGTTATTAGTTAGAATTATAAAATAATCTTAATACAATTATACAGCAACTAATTTAATGAAACTTTGGTTGTTCTTAATGTATTTAATTCACGATGAATTCTACTTATATTATGATTTGAAGACCTGGAATGTATAGTAAATCATTTAGTAGAAATAAAACAATTCTCAAAAGTAATCTAAATGTAACCCCTCCCAACCCTGCTTAATGCACACCCAGACACGCACTGGGTGCGCAAAGAGCCAGGGGTGTATGCAGGAAATGACACACAGACAACGCAGATTATTGACCTACTAATCTTTTCTTTTTTTTAATGTTCCTTTTTAAAAAAGATGGAGCAACAATTTAGCAAGACTCATTTGGTCAACTCAAATTATACTCCACTTTGGTCCTAATTACCAACAAATGTGCAAAAATGTTACCCTGACAGAAACACATTACAATACATTCATAGTGTAATATTTCCATTCTCTTATTCATAGCCACACAAAAATGTGCTGCTATTTTCCACATGCCAGCACATTCACGAGAATGATTCAATTCCGCGGCCATTGTTGATTGTTGAATTTGTTGCTGACTACTAATCAGTGCACACTTACACATTTGTCATTTCTGTGCAGTCACCTTTTTAGTGCACTGTGTCGCAATGGAGCGCTGTCTCCAACACTTATGTTTGGCACTTACTTAAACAGAGAGATGGCAAGTAACAAAGTACAAATACTAAAGTACTGTACTTAAGTACAATTTTCAAGTATCTGTACTTTTAGAAGTATTTTTTTCTGTGAGTACTTTTTACTTCTACTTGGTAGATTTTTAACAAAAATATCAGTACTTCTAGTCCTTCATTTTGCCAAACAGCGTCGTTACTTTTTTCTTTTCTTTTTTCTGCAATGACCTGGTAGGTGGTGAGTCAGTAGGGGGCTGTACTCGGTAATGTACTGAGTACAGTAGCAGTTAATACGTTTTTTCATTTCTCTGGGTGTGCCCCAGTGGCGTAGCCACATTAGGGCCGTGGTGGACCGCTGCAACTATGATTGATAGCTGACCCACCCTAGTATCAACTGTCAAAATGATTGACAGCTGAGCTGACGGAGTTTTCCCGTTAACTTACAGGCTATGAACGTGCAACTAACTAAAATATCACAGTTAATGTCACACAACATATCAAACACTCTCAATTCAGTATTAAATATTACAACTATTTACAGAAGTAAATAGTTCGTGTCGGACTCGGAGACTTATCGCTTCTGTAGTTCTGTAGGGATCTGTGTTGCCGTGAACGGGGACAGTCATCTACCCTTGTGCAATTCCAGCATTTCAAAACTCCAAGCAGTAAGAATCCACAGACACACGTCAGAAAACGATACTCGTCGCACGTGGCCAGTGTTTTTTGCCATTTGTCATCCACGTAAAAAGCGGGTGTCACGGTAGCCATCTTGGATAGGATTAGCTCGATCGGGGCACCTTTTAATTACCGGCTGTTTTTTTGTTTTTTCTTCATACTAACGAGCCGAAGGCGAAAAACAAGTATCTCATTCCGAGCGCTGTTTGCTTGCAATATCACGTCACACTAACGCAACGGCGACTGTGTCTTATGCGCCTATACAAAGTAGGCCATCTTGGATAGGGCCGATCTGATCGGGAGTGGGGCGCCTTTCAATTAAGCTAATTAATAATTCATTCATAATAATAATTATTATTATTAATAATAATTAATTAATTATTAATAATTAGGCTAGCTAATTTAATGGAAGGGAAAACTAGAAAATGTCAAAACCGTCAGATCGGACGGATCCTGTCCACGTTCATCTTTCATGTTTACTCACGTGCCACAGCGCAGATTGAATCCAATTCAAGATCTAAATAAATAAAGACGTTTAATGATTATAATAATAAGAAGAATAAGAATATATTAAACACATTTAAGGTGTATTCCACTTCAGTGTAAGCCTATTTAAGAAACTGGCCCATACTTGTTCTCCTCTGAATTATTTTAATTCTCCTGTTTTTTTAATATATAGTTTGTTATGATTCGTGTAGCTAGTGCGAATGAATAATAATAATAATGATAATGATGGACTCAGAAGAAAGGTTGGATGCCCACCCCGGACATCCGTTTGATACAGCAAATCAAATGGCAAACATAGGACAATTGCAGCACGAACACTTGTGCGAAAAGGTACAAAATAAACAACAGTGTACAGGCAAGCAAGTCTCTGGACACAGGTAATAAAGACTAAATATAAAGAGTCTTGTGAGGAGTACTCATCTCAGGTTGTAGGCTCGTAATCGCGGACCCAATCCGGAGGTGAAGGGATCGGTCCTGCAGTAGTAGACAGCCTCAGGTTATCCAGACGGCTAACTGGCTAAAGGCTAACTGGTAAGCAGGAGACGACACAGGTACACACACTAACTAGCTGAACACATAAACTTGTCTACCTTCCTCGTCTGTTCAAAAGATGGAGCCCCAGATGCATGGGGCTTGATGACTGACAGTGAAAGTTGGATGGATGCACAACCGGAAATAGTCTCCCAGACATAGCATATGTTCAAATATATAGAGAACGGATTTGTGTGTACAGTGTACGCCCATCTTAAGAGGGATAAAATAAAGTGCTGAATCGCCCTAGCCATCAAGTGAGGTCTCTGGACCTCCCTAGATTGGGCAAGTGCTAGCATTCAGAATGTCCATCTTTGTTAC